>VDFB02000013.1:246170151-246470366 GCA_007258455.2 Sequoia sempervirens | reverse complement strand
TTACAATATAACTCTTTGCCAAAAATGCGCACTCAATCTCAACAAGAGAGGCTGTCATATGGCAAGAGGATAGTCAATACAATAAATCAGAACTGCAACTGGAAGTAACTCAACACCAAGTATGTGCTACCCAAACCAGAATGGAATGAGGCGACCATATGGTGGAAATTTAAAGAAATACAAATGCAACTTCGAAATAAACTCAACACCCAGAATGTGCTTTCAAACCCGGAGTGGGAATGGAGCTACCATAGGGCAGAGATGTAAGATATTACAATGCAATTCAACTGTAGATAGGCGGCAAGCCAGCCTCTTCCACTTATGCAGTGGGCAATTACAAAACATAAAGAGCCAGAATGAAGAAATGCTGACAGTACTACTGTGCAGCTTACAATATGATGGAGAATGCCTGCAAGAACACGGATTAGATCTCTTCAATTTGCTGCAATGATAAGTATGTCCTCCACATGGTCTAATATGACTATTTAGCACTCTATCCACACTAAAATGCAATTTTTCCAAGTCTGGTCTGACAGACCAGCAACATGAATGACTGAACCAGCACCCCTTAGACTCACTAAAATGCTCATATATCGCTCAAAACAGACCCAAAAGACTTCAAATTTGATGCAATGGACCTATAAAAAGATGGCGCCTAGTTTAGTTATGAGAAAGGACAGCTAAAAGTGGCTATTAATTAATGGCATGGATCCCAAAGCACTCCAGAAAGGGCGCCCTACAAGGAATGACGAATTTGCTTTATAAAATCATAAACTTCGTATTAAAATCTGCAAATATTCATGAAGGGTCTCTTCCAACAGAGAAAACCAATGAGACAATACCCAGAACAACTCTTTTGTATTTTTTGATTTATGAGTGAAACTATAGATTCAGCCCTGTTATCAGCAACTCCAGAAAATGACATAAAATGCAATAAACTGAACTACATAAGTAAACCCAAACTACAAATGCAAACCTCACTACAAAATGTCACTCAAACAAGCAAACCTCTCCACTAAGTGCTATCTCTCAAGCACGAAGTCGAGCCAAGGCTAGGAGGCATTCATTCCTCGAAGCAATCTTGTTACCATTTCGGCAGCACAACAATATAGAAGTCATAAGATGTCCAAATGAAGACCCAAAGCTCCCTTTTATGATTTTGAGAGGACCCCCCGGAAGCTTCTAGAAAGAAACCCTAATTTTCAATTTTGTAAATGTCTTCTTTTCCCTCCAATTTGGGCGCCCCCCTTTCATGAAGTTAATATTTCTTTATTTTAAAATCTTTTCCTTCATAAAAAGGCGTCTTTTTCTCCAAGTAATATTTTTTGACTTTAGAAATATAAAATATTTCCTTCATGAGACAATACCCCTCAAGGTCCCCTTCTTTAAAACAACTTAAAGTCATAATACTAGGACAAGGGGTTATTTTATAAAATAAAACATTATTGTCTTTAAAATACTTATTCCTCAAAAATGAACCCCTTAAGCTAGAATTGAGAATTCTGATGATAGGCCTTGAGGAAAGGGAGGATTGTTGGTGGTCTTGGCCAGACCCTTGCCAAAATAGAATTTACTAAGAAAATAGTAGAATTAGGAAGAATCCTTCGGATGAAAGGCGCATCGCGACCTCATTGCAAAACTTTTCGAAACCAGAGAGAATCAACACTCCAAAATCCCAAACGCTTTCAGAGATGTAGCCGTCATAACTTACTAAAAATAGTAAAGTTCGCGGAAGGGATTGCCGTATAGTGCAAGTCGTACCTAAAGCTCTCTGGCTTCGAGGAAGAATCGAGAATCAAACAACAAACTCCGAAACCACGAGATCATCAAGAGAACCCATCAAGCGGCCGAAAACCCTAGTGCATAGCGAGCCGGTAGAGCTGACACCTTTGGGAATAGGCTACCAATCACTAAAAAGTGAAGTGCTAAAAACGGGGACATTACAGTCCGCCCTTCCCAAAATTGCTTGTCCTCAAGCAATACCATCATAACTCCCGAAAAGTTAAGATTGATCCATACCAAAACAAGTATGATCCTAGGTTCCCAAATCCATCTCAGGAAGGACCCACTATGCCACTACTGCACTACTCTGATCACATCAGTAAAATCATCATGCCAATGCTGCACTAACCTCCCTTGTAACTCCAAAGTGTTACCATCCATGATACTCAAATTGAAAGATCTTAAAGGACTGAGATCAAAATCATGCAACGTCTCACGTACAAGATGCCCAGAGTCAACAGTAACAATCATACCACTGTCAACCACTATTCTAGGCAAAAAGAAAGATAGGCTACTCAACTCAAAATCAATCTCCTCAGCATACCTCCTCATGGTAACAAACGAAGTCATGACTGCAAATGTGACATCTTCGAATCTTCTTGCAAAGAGGAAAACAATCCTTTGCAAGAGCTCAACAAACTCATACTCACGTCTCCTCATGGAGCTACTATGCACCAACTGAATTATATTGATACCACCATGAAGACTACATAAAACTCTCATAGTTCCAACCCTATGAGTCTCAAAATGATGAATCAAGGCATCGGGTAGCTCGCTGTCCTAAACCAATAAGGAAAGTAAACTATCAAAGTTTACATCACAAACCTCCAAAGTGGCTAGAAAACACACTAGAGCCATTTCTATCTGAAAACTACCACTTCTTTGACCGGTAGTGCTGAACCAACTCTCTTGAATGAGAGAGACTCTCCGTGTAAGGTGGCTGGCCTGCCTCCAATCAGCAAGCTCGAGTCTCCAAATCTGATTTTGCCTTAGCCAAGGATCACTCTCAAGAGCCACCAACCTTTCATCTCTCCAATCCAAACTCAAAATTTCTCTCCAATCCATTTGTTGATGAACAAATGGGGCCATTAAGTGGTTGGTGAAGAGAAGGACAACACCCAAAGGTCTGAAAATTTGATCACTAACCCACCAAAAATTCCTCTTTCCACAAGCCATAAACTCCATCAACCCAAGTTGAGAATCCCAAGTATGGATACCCAACCGAAAGTGATTTTCAGCACACTGAAAAGAGAATTCAACACAGCCCCAAGTGCTGGTCAAAACTAAGTGCATACTCATAAAATAGGCATTCCCTCTGATGAACCTCTGAAACCAATCCATGAAAGCTTCAACTACACTGGAGCATGAAACATAAGATGACTTCAAATTCAACTCCCAAAATAGACTAGCATCACTCAACCCACGGAATGGATTGACAAGAGTGTGAACACCATGTTCTGGTTCATCTTCTATCACAGAAAGAGGATTATCATAAGTTTCCTCAACACCCACTTCAAAGAGAGGATTGTTAAAAACTTGAAAATCACTCCTTATATCTTGCTGTTCCAAATCAGCACATGCAACTTTTGATTTTCTTGAGACACTTTCAAGATCAAACTCCTCTTGAAGACTATCAAGCTCTCCAATCACTTGCTTGATTTCTTCAGCTCTTTGTGCACCCTCTTGCTCCTTGGAAAGTTTGAAGTCAACAAATTGGTCTTCAACCTCCATTAGAGCCAACTGAGTTTCTTTCAACATGTCCTTTGTTGATTCAAGCTCAAGAGTAAGCTCATCAGCCTTTCTCTCCTTTTCTTGGAAAGTACCAACGGTCTTCTTCGCAATTTCGAAGGCATAATCTCGATCTTCAATCAAGTGTATGTATGCTGATTTCAATGTCTCCAAAGAGCCTCTGATAAGTTGCAAGTTAGGAAGAGCAACTTCATCCTTAACTCCACTTCGTCTCTCTTCAGACTGAGCCTTCCAATAGAGATCATCAACCAAATTGTGTGTGCGATCAAATAGGGATAGCGCTTGCACTTCTTTTCCAAAAGATACCTTGCATTGATCTTCCCACTCACAAACATGCAAAGACGGTGAACTGCTGATAGGCTGCAACTGAAAATCAGAACTTCGTTCCTTGCCTTTGCTGCCCTCTTTGCTGCTCCAACATTCTTGTACTTCACCACCAACTAGCAGAGAATGCTCATTGTCATAAAAAGCATCATACTCCACAAATTCTTCAACCCAATGCTTGCAATCAGCTTCGTGCATTGATAAATCAATTTTGTGTTTAGTAACACTTTCAAACTCTCCATCTTCAAGAGCCATATGGCCTTCTAGCTCTTCTTCTTCATCACTGCCTCCTTGATCAAACATTAGACCAGCATCCAACCTGCTCAAGGAGTCATATTTGTCCGCTGTTCGGAAAGTTTTTGTAACCACAAATTCCTCTTTAGTGGCTGCAACCACTCCAAAGAGATCATTATGGAATTTTGTGGAACAATCTTCTTCTTCAAAGACAACTTCTCCTCCAAGGGCCACCTCATAGTCTACCGTGCAACCTGGTTCTTGTTCTTCATCAGGATCAAAGGGAAACTTATCCCACACAGGTTCTTTAACATAACTTGATGCCAACACACCCGGATCCCAAATGCTAGTGGGCTGATTAGGATGATCAACTGGAAAAAACTTATCATGCTCCCCTTGTAGTGATGACTCTTTGAATAAGTCAAGTCCCAATTCACTTAAGCTGAAATCATCAAAAACATTTCTCTCCAATGGCTAGGTTTGCTGATCAAACCCAAGACCAACAATGTCACCTCCGAAATGAAGTGAAGAATCTTCAATGTTTGTTGTTTGAAAAACTTCATCTTCATTATCTTCTATGGAACCCTCATGAGAGAGTATGTCGTTGATTTTTTCATGTGGGGCTTCTTGGGAAGTTAAGACAGCAACAAGAGGAAAATCCTTCCTCATCAAATCTTCAGTATGATCTTGCATGAACTCCTTAGACTCATTACCAACATCATCACTAAAGTATTGGTCATAAGCTGGTTCTATGTCTTCACTAGTATTTTCTCCATCTTGCACTACTTCAACGAACTCATCAAACACAACAGTACTACTAAAATCTTCTGTGAAGACATTTCTCTCAACACCTCCATGGGCTGAATCCAAATTAGGATTCAAGACTGCTGCTATGTTTCTTTCACTGAACTGAACTACTGGGTTATTCCGGCTGAGAGTTAAAGAAATACAAAGAACCAGACCAAAATTAACTGAACTAGCTGTGTGAACATGCTAGTGGGTTATTAACTCAACCTGGCTCTGATACCACTGTAAAGAACCGGACCAATTTTTTTCCGATTTTTGAATGCAATTACAACAACATACAGAAGGCACCCGTTAGGGTTAGATAAATCAAACCAGCAGTTACAATATAACTCTTTGCCAAGAATGCGCACTCAATCTCAACAAGAGAGAGGTTGTCATATGGCAATAAGTATTTCATTAAGAACCACTGTAAATGGATGGAATTTATTTCCTGTAAATTAATTCCATAACCCGAAACAGATTGCAGTTCTGATTTATTCTACTGACGATCCTCTTGCCATATGACAAAAAATTGGTAGCACCGAACCACTGAAAACAAATTCAGTGGTTCGGTCCTACCAATTGGTATCGTCAGAGATTTATGTCAACTCAAGAAACTAAAATTTATTATTTTTGGGTGCCTTCTACGATCTGAGGTTTATTTTCAGATCGTCAAAGATTTACAGGAAATAAATTCCATCCATTTACAATGGTTTATTTTCATTATTGGTTCGGGTTATGAGCTGCTCAATATCATTTTCTATTGGTTATTTCTTTAAATGATTTCGTATGAAATCATTTGTATCTTAATATCCTCAATACCACTGAAATAACCCGAACCAATTTTTTTCAGATTTTGTCAAGTACACAACAATGCAGAAGGCACCCGTTAGGGTTAGATAAATCAAACCAGCAGTTACAATATAACTCTTTGCCAAGAATGCGCACTCAATCTCAACAAGAGAGAGGCTGTCATATGGCAAGAGGATCGTCAGTACAATAAATCAGAACTGCAACTGAAAGTAACTCAACACCAAGTATGTGCTACCCAAACCTAAATGGAATGAGGCGACCATATGGTGGAGATTTAAAGAAATACAAATGCAACTTCGAAATAAACTCAACACCCAGAATGTGCTTTCAAACCCGGAGTGGGAATGGAGCTACCATAGGGCAGAGATGTAAGATATTACAATGCAATTCAACTGTAGATAGGCGGCAAGCCAGCCTCTTCCACTTATGCAATGGGCAATTACAAAACATAAAGAGCCAGAATGAAGAAATGCTGACAGTACTACTGTGCAGCTTACAATATGATGGAGAATGCCTGCAAGAACACGGATTAGATCTCTTCAATTTGCTGCAATGATAAGTATGTCCTCCACATGGTCTAATATGACTATTTAGCACTCTATCCACACTAAAATGCAATTTTTCCAAGTCTGGTCTGACAGACCAGCAACATGAATGACTGAACCAGCACCCCTTAGACTCACTAAAATGCTCATATATCACTCTAAACAGACCCAAAAGACTTCAAGTTTGATGCAATGGACCTATAAAAAGATGGCGCCTAGTTTAGTTATGAGAAAGGACAGCTAAAAGTGGCTATTAATTAATGGCACGGATCTCAAAGCACTCCAGAAAGGGCGCCCTACAAGGAATGACGAATTTGCTTTATAAAATCATAAACTTCGTATTAAAATCTGCAAATATTCATGAAGGGTCGCTTCCAACAGAGAAAACCAATGAGACAATACCCAGAACAACTCTTTTTGTATTTTTTGATTTATGAGTGAAACTATAGATTCAGCCCTGTTATCAGCAACTGCAGAAAATGACATAAAATGCAATAAACTGAACTACATAAGTAAACCCAAACTACAAATGCAAACCTCACTACAAAATGTCACTCAAACAAGCAAACCTCTCCACTAGGTGCTATCTCTCAAGCACGAAGTCGAGCCAAGGCTAGGAGGCATTCATTCCTCGAAGCAATCCTGTTACCATTTCGGCAGCATAACAATATAGAAGTCATAAGATGTCCAAATGAAGACCCAAAGCTCCCTTTTATGATTTTGAGAGGACCCCCCGGAAGCTTCTAGAAAGAAACCCTAATTTTCAATTTTGTAATTGTCTTCTTTTCCCTCCAATTTGGGCGCCCCCCTTTCATGAAGTTAATATTTCTTTATTTTAAAATCTTTTCCTTCATAAAAAGGCGTCTTTTTCTCCAAGTAATATTTTTTGACTTTAGAAATATAAAATATTTCCTTCATGAGACAATACCCCTCAAGGTCCCCTTCTTTAAAACAACTTAAAGTCATAATACTAGGACAAGGGGTTATTTTATAAAATAAAACATTATTGTCTTTAAAATACTTATTCCTCCAAAATGAACCCCTTAAGCCAAAATTCAGAATTACCCAATGAACTGCCAGAAGAGGAAAGTTGACTGAGCTGGTGCTGACTGGACCACTGCCAAAAATAGAGTTTACTAAAAATAGTAAATTCGGAAAGTCGCTCGGATCAAACTGCATGCGACACCATTGCGAAGCTTTCTGAAAACCCAGAAAGAATCCGCACTCCAAAATCCCAAACTCCGAGATGTAGCCGTCATAACTTACTAAAAATAGTAAGTTCGAAAAGGTTGCCCGACACAGTTGCAAGTCGTACCTCTGCAAAGCTCTCTAAAAACTCAGAAGGAATCCAGAATCCAAACAACCAAACTCCAACAAGCAAAACCCTGAATCATCAAGAGAACCCATCAAACAGCCGGAAACCCTAATTCTGCCACTAACCAACCGACAACACACTGGGAATAGGCTACCAATCACTGAAAAGTGAAGTGCTAAAAACAGGGACATTACAGTCGGAGAGGTGAACGGATGGTTACTCTTGGGAGTGTCCCCTGGCTTAGATAGGGGCAGATTTTGAGACTTGAGCTTGCTGATTGGTTGCAGACCAGCCACCTTACATTGGGAGTTACTCTCATTCAGGAGAGTTGGCTCATGACTTCTTGTCAAGGAGGTGGAAGATTTTTGTTGGAGATTGTTTTGAGGTGTTTCCCAACCACTTTAGAGGTGTTATTATGCAACACTATGCTCTTCTCACATGCTAATGTTTGGGAATTCCATGGGCACTACTATTATCACTTGAGCAAACCACTAAACTCATATTGTACCCTATTGTTTCTAGCTCTGATCAGCAATACCTATTGGTTACTTCAAACCTTCCAAACTCATGGAGTTCATTATATGAGGGTTTGTGATGCAAGCCTTGGTAGTTCTCTCACAATGTTGGTTCAGGACAGCGAACCCCCACATGCTTTGGTTCATCATTCTGAAACTCTTGGAGTTGGATCAATCAGAGTTTTCAGAAGTTTTTGTGGTTGTGTGTGGTATCGTGCTGATGAGTTTGTTGAACTCTTGCTAAGGATGGATTTCCTCTTAGCAAGAAGATTGGAGGGAGCCACTTTTGCAGTTGTGGCTCTGCTAGACACCATGTGGAGATATGCTGAGGAGTATGGTTTTGAGTTGAGCAAACTTTCCTTCCTATTGCCCAGGATTGTGATAGGTAGTGGCATTGCAGACATGGACTTCTCAAAGTCGTTTGGGCGGGAGTTGTTGCATGATGTAGATTTTAGACCTTCCAGGTTTTTTAGATTGAGTCTCATGGATGGTAACGTTTCGGGGTTACAGGAGAGAATAGTGCAAATTCGGCACGAGGGTTACACAGTTGTGATCAGAATGGTGCAATGTCGGTATGGTGGGTCTTCTCTTAGATGGACATGGGACCCTAGGATCTTACTTGGTTTCTTGTGGATCAATATATTGTTTCTCGAGTTTTGGTGGCATTGCTTGGGGACAAGCAATCTTTGGGGAGGGAGGACACATGGGTACAAGGAGAGTCCAACGGCACGATGGGATGTGGAGCCAGAGGAGCCTTCACAGATTGATGAGGATGATCCTACCACTTCAGATGGCTGGTTGGTGTGAGCTTGAGGGATCTTGACCTTGTTGTTAGAAGAGTTGTCATTGATGTCAAGATTTGGCTTAATTAGATTAGTGAAGATGGATAATTTATGTTTGAGTCTAATGGAGTAAAAGTTCACATCAACAATTTTAAAAGATAAATTTGCAGGTCAAAAGTTAATAAGCTTGAAGTAATAATAAGTAATCGGCCATGAAGTAATTGGCTATGGAAGTGGACTTTATGCCAGATCAATACCAGATCAAAACCTTGATCATCATCTAGTTGGAAATCAAATAAACATAAGCTACAGATTAAAGTAAGAGATCAGACGGCTAAACATAAAGCTACAGATTAAAGTAAGAGATCAGACGGCTAAACATAAAGCTATAGATTAAAGTAAGAGATCAAGCACAAATACGCAAAAAGCTCAAATATGGCAGTATTTAAGTTAACAAATAAATGTTAAGATAACACGTTATCAATAAAGGAGTAAAGATTGGTCACGTCTCTGTTGGTCAAGAGACACGTCATAAAACTCTCGGCAGTTATTTTCTTTTTCAAAAGACGTATTCAGATTAAAAGGTATATACGTCCCTATTGATCAAGAGACACGACATAAAACTCTTGGCGTTTATTTTATTTTTCAAAAGACGCATTCAGAAGTATATACGTCTTTTTCTCAAAAGACGTCTTCAGAATAAAGATACGATGTTTTCAAAGAAAGGTGATACATCTTCGAACAAAAAGGATGCGACTTCTTGTCTCAAAGTATTACGTCTTTTGGTTGAAGAGAAGTATACGTCTATTTCAAAAGAACGTTTTTTTTTAAGTCGTGTTTTATCTTTAATGATTTATTGTTTGTTCTGAAGTGATGCGCTTCTTGAAAAGACGTGCTTCCTCATTAAAATGTTCGCTTACTTCTTGTTGACAAACAAATACAGACATAATGATTGAAAGGCAATGTGTTTTGTTTAAGACAAAACATTCAGATTTTCTTTATGAAGGGGCATTATTTTTGAATACAAGTGCAGATGTGTCTTTTCAGCAGAAGGCTGCAATTCTTGAATAAGATATATATGTTTTTTCAAATCAAAGTAGAAGGTGTGGTTGTAAGAGGATAAGCAGTTCAGTCTAAAGGCCCATCTCCTTGTGTGGGCTTAGGGTGATATCATTTATCACATAGAGCAGATTGGAGAGTTGGGAATGTGCAGATCAGATTGAAGGCTGTCATACATCCATCAAGACAAGGTTTGGTGCCTTGCACTAGGGGTTGGTGCTCCTTGTAGGTAGGAGCCTACTAAATTTGTAAAGGTCTAGGTGTTCCTTGTAGGCTACATTCTACTAAATCATCTTGTTGTAAATCTGTAGGTTGGTGCCTACTTTGAAAAATATTATTTCAATAAAGTTGTGTCAACTTGGGGAAATTGATTCATATCAAAAAGGTTGATTGTGATAAGTTTGAAAAAGATTAAGAAATAAAAGTTTGTAATTGATTTACTGATTCACCCCCCCCCCCTCTCAGTAAATCTTTTGTGCTCTTCACTTGTGGAGTCCAGCAATTCCAGTGACGAGGAGTTTGCAGATGATTAGAGGCCTCCATTCACTACATTTTGAGTTTTGACATTTTGGCATTTTGTCTTTTGTAATGCTACTCATTGTAATGATGAATCATGTAATCATCTTTATAGACTTTGTGATATTGATATCTCATATGACATCAGATATTCATATTTCTGATATAATAGAAATCTCCAATTTGACAATTTCATTTGTCAAATTTTATTTAGCAATTAGCATTCAAGATATCTTCGTATTTAGATTTAGTATTTCAAATTTTGCTATGTTATAATTTTACTAATTTCCTATAGTTTCATTTGAAATGTAATTCTTATACTGTTATACATCTTTTCAAAACTAGTTTTTCAAGTACTATGAGTATATGTATAACTATATCAGCACCACCACCCCACCACCCGCCCGCCGTCTCCCTGTTGTCCCCAAACTTAGGCCCCTTGTCCTCCCGTCTCCGAAACACGTCCTGGACGTCCCCCTATTTCCCCGTCCCCCAAGCCCGTGGAACACTGGAATTTTGAATAGTTGTTTACATATTTCTCTCTCATGCGGTTATGTAGAAATAGTTTATTATGGCTGCAAATTTCCTTTCAAAAACCATACTCATGTTCCTATACCTACATTTGGAGACAATATTAAAGAATCATAACCTGATTCATGCATTCACATACCCTGATTTGAATGGAGGATGATGAGCACACGGTTATACTAAGAAGTGGGGGTGAATCGGTATAACAACAATCTTTTACTTTTCAAAACTTAATCAACTACAGCAGTAATACTTCAAAATTTAATCATCCATAGCAATAACACACATGCAACATCTAGCAATTAAGAACACAAGACAAACACATGATTTACATGGAAACCCTTGTGGGAGAAAACCACGGAAAAATATATATATTGATCTTCTTTGCAGGCACCAACCTACTTCTCTTACAAGTCTTCTTTTGGTAGGTGTAATGTCCCCATTTTTAGCCCTACGCTTTCCAGTGACTGTTAGCCTATTTTCGGAGGCCCGTAGGCTAGTCAGAGGCAGAATTAGGGTTTCTTATTTTCTAGGAGGTTTCCTTATGATTTTTCAAGGGTTGCATGCAAGAGTTTACTAGTTTGTCTTCTAGGTCTTTTTGGGTTTTCAAAGAGCTTCAGAGGGATGTGACATGCATTTCAATCAAGGGTTGCATGCAGGAGTTGGCAGAGAGTTTCTGAGTCTTTCTAGGTTTTCAGAGGATTTCAGAATGGTGTGACATGCATTTCACTTAGAGGACATTTTTGGACTTACTATTTTTAGTACGTTACGACGGATGCCCGGTTTGTGCTCTAATGGAGTTTGGAGTCACTATTTTTAGTAGTATGCTATTTTTAGTAAGTGTTATTTTTGGTAGTGCAGTTTGGTAGTAGTTCAACACCCAGATACTATTTCTGGCAATACGGACTTGGCAATGGCTTCTCCAGCATTCTTGGAGTTCGAAAAGGAAAGTTTTATAATTTAGGTCGTTATATTTCAATATTGCTTTTGGACACCATGTCTAGGCGTAATGACCTTAAGTTGTGTTTAAATGGTGGACCTCATTTTGGACGCCTTATTTGGAGATTAAAATGTTTTAAGTGTTAATATTTTCCAACGAAAAAGTGGATGCCATAATTCACATGGAATAAGTTTAATTTATATTATTTTATTTCCTCAACTTGGGCGTCCCATTTTGGAGGGAAAAGGGATTCAAACTTCTGGATCTAAAAAAGCTATTTATACAGGGCCTTGCCTCTTCATTTGGTATCCATTGCTCAATATAACGAAGTGTTGCTGAAATTATTTCAAAACCTTTGCTTCGAGGAACGCATACCTCCTAGCTTTCATCAGTTTTGTGCTTGAGAGATAGTACCTAGCTGATCTAAGACTGCTTCTTCATTCAAAGGTTACAGATAGAGCTTCATTGGAGATGGCTTCTTTTGACATCTTCTGATTTTGGTGTGGTGACAAGTTGGCTTTCAGTTTCTGCCCTTTGGGGTGTGTTTTCTTCAGTTTCATGTTGCTGGTTTGGTGTATGGCTGTAGCATGTTTTCACTCGCATCTTTTAGAGGAGTGGGGCATTTTTTATGGGGATTGACTCATTAGATTGCTAGCACTTGGGCGCCCCTATGCTCCAGTATGGGTGATTTTACAAGGTGTATTGGATTTTTAGCTGAGGTCGCCCTTCTCAAGGAGGTTATTCCATTTTATGTTCATGCCTTGGGATGCGTGCCAAAATAATGACTGATTGAGGGTGGTTTGGCTATTGGAGATTGGACGCCTAGCCTCTAGGCACCTTCTGCTTTCAGTTTGGAGTCAATCGGAGAAGATTTGAGGAAGATACAAGCATTTTGGTGTTTCTAGGGCTTGCTGGTCTAAATGTCTAATCACTGCAATTCTGTATCAGACCTGGTATTTCCTTCGTTTCGTCTTATTTTCATGTTGGATATCTTTATATTTGCCTTGGAGGTTATTGTTCAACATTTGGGCTATCTAGTTGATAAGATTATCTCCTTTCTAGTACTGCAAAGCTTGATATTGTAACGCTGATTCAGTAGTACTGTTCACCCTTCTATTTTCAGTATTTGTATTTTCTACTCCCGCTAAATAAGTGATCGAGTTTCTTTACTTTTTGTAGCCTGCTAAAAAGCGGACGAGGTCGGTTTACCGCCTATGCATTTACTTTCTTTACTTTCCAGTAGCCAACTGAAAAGTGGAAGAGGTCGGCTTGCCGCCTAGCATTTACATTTCCTCAATGTGGTCAGCTAGCCGCCATCAATATTGTACTTTCAGTTTTCAGATTTCATCTAACGATCCCCTTTCCACCGTATGCTCTCACCTTGCCCACACTGGGATCTGGGTGATCAAAAAGTGAAGGGTTGCATTTCAGTTTTGTTATCATCCCTTTATCTAACGTTAACGGGTGAAATTCTTGTGTAAAACATTGGAAAAAAGTAAGGGGGATATTTCAGTAGGCACCAACCTACTGGAGACACCAATCTCCACTTACAAAATTTATCCACTCAAGACACCGATCCCCACAATTGAGCACCAACTCAGCAAGAGACACGAATCTCTTATTTTGAGAGGCACCAACCCCAACCACAACAAAGTCTTTGTCTTCTTGATAATTTTCCTTCAAAACTTGCTTTAACAAATCTGCTCAAAACTGCTCATAAAGTCTATTCAAATTGATTCTTAGATCTGTTCCAATATCCTCTATAAGTCTGCTCCACTGCTTCACAAATCTGCTCATACAAACTTCAAAGATCTGCACTTTAATCTGCTCATAAGGTCTGATAATAATACCTTCAGATCTGCTAACAAGTCTGCTTTATACCTGCTCTCATATCTGCCTTTTATCTGATAAAAATCTGCTGCATTCATTACATTTAATTAGACTTGCTTATTTAACCTCCTTGCATCGCCCTTTTATATTACTCAATATGCCTCTTCACCAAAAGAGGCGATACTCCAAGGAGGTCAGCCAAACACAAATTTATTTAATTTTATTTTTAATTCTTCATTTCCAAGAGGGGCAAACGTAACAAGGGGTCGGCCTGATTTAATCAGTGTTTCTTTCATCACTTTTATTAACACTTCATTCATATGAGCACAACCACAAAGGGGTCGGCTATCATGAATTTAATTCACCTCTGTCAATGCTTATTGTTGCCATTGTTATTCTCTTTTAATCGCTACCTTTTGAACCTTTCACAAACTTAATCGATGCTTATCAACAACCTTTAATTGCTGCCTTTCAAATCTCTTATTCGCAGACATCTTTTCAAAATATTGATCACTGCATTAGACTTCTTGATCACCCACGAATTTGTCTTTGTTGTTCATGTATGAACATCATGGGTAATGTCGGCCCCTGTGGACATATTAAATAGATTTTATCTTCCATAAACATGAGCAAGGTTGACCGGCATTATTCAAAGAATATAAGGTAATTGTAAACGCTGCCATGTAATCAATTAGTGGCCTTTGGCCATTACAACATTCATTTGATTGCAACCTTCGACATCAATGTCAATCTTCTAACAATCTCGTTGTACGCCTTTGACAACAATGACTTTCTTCTTGGACAAGCAATGACATCAATTCTCCTTTGACATCTCCTTTGACATCAATGATAATATCTAACAATATCACATACACCTTTGACATCAATGATAACAATCTTGCTTTGACATCAATGACAACACAATATTTCCAACAGAGGCCTCATCCCTGTACCAATACCCATACCACATGTGTCCAAGTGATCCTACTTTGATAATAATCAATCTTAGGTTGCCCAATTCCCTGCTTTTTATTGAATTAAATCACCAAAACCCAATCAAATTTGATCAATTTCCAATATTGTTTTAGTTGCTTGATTTATTGGATCGAACTAGGAGACCTATAAAAATTTACTAAAAGAATGCATTAGGAATGATTGAGTTTGCTCTGAATGACTGCTTTTGGGGTTGTTGCAGATTGGTTTGATGCAGCAATTTCAATGGGCTCCAATGAATTCTATGCTTTGTTTTGTCGGTTGAAATGGTGGATATGTTGTCAATGGTAGGGAAACTATTTAAAGAAATGGAGATGCCAAATATCATTATATTTACCCTAACAAACCAATCATCGTTCATTCACATACTCACTTTGACATAGAAATTCATGATGGCTTGGCTTCCAAACAGGCTCCCATCTTTTGCTGTAGTGATTCATATGGAGTTACATGGACCAATCAGTGGAATTACAACAAAGATGGGTCTCTCCACAAAAGAAATTCCCCGAACAAGATGTCAGATATTATGAAATCTGCAACAACCACACGTTTTGAGAAGGCTAAAGTCAGCTGCAGTTGGAGCCAAAAAATCAAGGAGGTTCCCTTCACGGGTATTTGTTGGATTAAGGCGCAGTACCAGAAGAGAGCCAAGAAATGATCACAGGACCAAATTCAACAGAATATGTTGAGCTGGCTTTTTCTTTAAAGTTTATGGGCCTCTAGTTCCATGGTCTATTCTCTAGGCTCAGTGCTCACATCCCCGGTGAACCGCAAATCCAGCCATGTTGGAGATGATGAAGGGTGACTGTCAGGGAAAATCACAACAGAAACCACGTGGATCAATTCCATTGGCTTCTCTGTTTGTTCAACACTCTCAATTTTGTCCATTATCTTCTTTGGTCACTGTGATACAGATTAAAGACTCGACCAAATTAGTTTGCTGTACTTCTCACTGTTTTTTCTTTTCACTGGTGAAGCAACTACAACCACATCTGTTTTAGGTTTATTCTCCATACACTAAATACAGTTATTGTTTACAGCTAATAGCGAATACGCAAAATGTATAAGGTCTCATTTACCTTAATGTCATCTTAGAAAGTAAACTGTAGAATATTGATATCAATTAGACCATTGGTGTCTGTACATAAATACCTCCTGTATCCAAATTTTAAGCTTTGCAATGGCTGTAGGTATAGCTTATTAATGACAGGTAAGGCCCAAGAAAGAAAATCAAATATAGGGTAGGCTTCTCCCCGGAAAGAATGCAAGTTTATTAACTTGCCATAATCAAACAGAGTATTTTAATATTCAAGTTCTTCACTATTTTGGACTCTAGAGATATTTTAGCAACTAGCTAGCTATATTTTTGAGTTTTCCTATATATTTTTTTGTGTACATTTTACCAAAATAATTGTTCTTTGGCCTGATAAAATGTCTTCCACTGTAAATTACAATTATTTTTGGTTTGTATAGTCTGAGTATGGCTTTGAATAACGATTTGTTGGGATTTTTTGTGGGAGGGGGGCCTTCATATATTGAATGTTCCCCATTAAAAAGTTAGGAGGCTTGGATTCAGAGAGAAATAAGAACTAATCATTTCCTTAAGCTAATAAGAGGCAAGAAGAACATGAGAAGGTGGCTTTTGTGTCCCCCCCTCTTGGTTTCACAAAACTCAACTTAGATGTGGCCTCTAGGAGTAACTCAGGATGTGCAGGTGCAGTTGTTATTCTTCATAAGGAAGATGGTAGTTCGATTGAAGGAGACTTATCTCTTCTTGGGATATTGCACCAATAATGAAACTGAGTGTGAAGGCATCATGGAGATTGAACTGCCATCCTTTTCAGATATTTAGCAGCTAGTTATTGAAGGGGACTCCCTTGTAGTGATTAATACACTTAAGAAAGGTTTGTGCCCAAATTGGCAACTTATGAGGTTTTTGGGGGAGCTGTCATTAAGCCACAAATTCAAGGAAGATATATTTTCACATTGTTGTAGATCCTCTAATGCAGAAGCAGATTTTCTGGCTAACTGTGGGGCAGACCAATAGCCCTGGCTCTTTATAGCAAACTTACTTTGTCTTGAGTAGGGCTTCCAAAAAAGAAAAACTCAAGCCTCCTTAAAAGGCTTTCACTTTATTTTTTGGGGACACTAGGTCCTCATCCCAAAATCTGGCATGCAGACTTTCAAGCAGTCATTATTTCCCAACATGGTAAAGGAGAAGTTTTAATTGTCCTTCATGTGAATTGTGTCTAGCGCCTCCATCTGTTGGATGACATGTGGGAGCAACAGATATTAGTGACGCTTTGATGGATGGTCTTTTGTGATATATTCAATCAGTGGTTTCTTGTAGATTGGTTTTGGGTAGCTAGGTGTGCAATTTGAATGCTGGCAGGGTGCTTGCTTGGTTTCAGAATGACACCATCATAGGCAATCTCATAAAGAAAGTGACCCTTATCTGCACGACAAAGTGTCTGATAAGCATCTGAATGCCATTTTTAACTTCCAAGAGATGACTGTGTTAGGGTTTGTTAAGGCCATGCTTGGTGAGAATAGTCTGGAAGTTGCAGGTCCCCCCATTTGAAAGCTACCATTCAAGAGGACTTTGTCTCAATTGGCAGGAGCAGTGCCAAATGTTGTGCAGAGACTACAGTTTTTTGTCTCCTGATATGAAGGTGCTGAGGTCCAGAAGTGCTTGTGAAAGATGGCAATGCAGAATTGCCTACGATTGGAATTCTAATGGGAGAGAACCTTTGGCAGAGAGACCCAACGAAAGCAGAGAATTGCAGCTGGTTTGTAGGGAGCTGCTGGTCCTTAAGGCTTACTGTGAGGATATGGGGTAAGTCATGGGCAATCGAATGGTGTCCCACAATAAAGGCCACCTTGAGGTTTCTAGTGCTTTTATGATTCCTACCTCAGTGCTGGGAAGCTTTTCAGATGGCAAAGGCGCCAGGAAATATTCCATGTCATCAAGTTCCCAACATTGGATGCAATGGCACCTGGTGCCTCTTCCTCTGCAGGTCAACTTCAGAATTCAGTGGCATTGGAAGATCTTATAGGCTGACCTTTGGCAGAAGGTGAAAGGCTTGGTCATTGGGGTATCTGCTAGGTTTTTATGGACTCTTTTTGCTTGCGTTTGGTGTTTTTCGGTTGCAGGTTTGTGACCTTTCTGTCATACAACTGGGTAGTTGGTTTTTATTGGGGTGGTGAGTCGTTTTAAGTGGTTAGCCAGTTTTTAGTTTGGGTTTTATTTATCGACCATTATGGTCATTTTCTGTAATATCAATATTATGTATATGTTCTTCTGAGGCAGGAGTGCCAATAGAATCCCCTAAAAATTAATATATTAAAATTTAAAAAACAAATTAAATACCACTAAAAAATTCTTGTGAATACGTGAAAATGAGATGTAAATATATGCTTTTGTTTGCTCTTTCCGTTCTTAGAGACCTCAATTCGCTTTATCTAACATTTAATTTGGCTGATAGCCCAACATATACTCAACCTTCTTGGTATCGGAGGAAAATTTCGTCTAAATAAAATTGTTTTTATTTGTTTTATAATGAAAGCCAGATGGCCATGATAGAATATGAATTTTAAATTCAGAAGATGAATGGATTATTGTAACAGTGTGGAGCAATTAAACAAATTGACTTCCTGATCGGTTCCTAAAGCTCAAAGATCAGATTATCTATTCATTGAATACTTTGACAAACTAGAAATACTGCTGGAATATTTTGAAGATTTGGCAACTTTGACTGGTAAAATTGCAGTATTATCTCAAGTTCGACTGGCGGCAGTGGGAGAGAATAATAAAACTGGTAACAACATCTAAAGGTGTTATTGAATGGTCGATAGGCACAAATATTTATATCCCTGCCGGATAAGGACAGCACAAAATGCCTCTGACAAAAAATATATAAATGTGTAGAAGTCCATAAGCCATTCAATAGCACCGTTAGGTACTGTTGCCAATATTATCCCTACATCCTGAATTCATCATACAATCAAATGAAAACCCCAGGCAATGCACGTTGCATACCTTCGGTGGAAGAATGACGTCAAAATCAGCATCTGATGCCAATGGGAATCTTTCGCGAATATTCCGCCTCAACTTCTTTCGGTCCGCACCAGATAGCCTTTGAAGAGCTTTAACATCGCTGGCCTTCTTGAACATGATTACTCCAACCAAAAACCCTTAAACCTTGATCAGCTGTGTCACTGCCACACCACTTAATTGAAAGCCTAACTCGACAAAATACTGCACAAAGCACATAAGTTCAATTAGAAAAGGCGAGAATCAAACAAATTCAAAGGAAACAAGATACTATACAAACTTGTTTCCTGCAAATAGTTGAAACAACAAACTTAAGGAAATCCCGCTATGATAACAGAGCTACAATATTATAAATTAAGAAACTGTATAAACTTATGGTTTAAATACAATCTTGTCTCTTACTTATATGCTTCAGCAAACCCTAACAGTAAATGACAACCTTCTGGCTGCAAAAGTTTACACGGCCAGTGCCTAAAGTTCAATAATATTCTTTGGTAAATATTTCGTGACGAGCAAGATTATGCTAAATGGAACGTCAAAAGACGTAAAAATCTGTCCGCCAGAGGGAGACGGTAATTCAAGGAAGAAAGAAGAGCTCGCAGAAAAATTGCATAATATTTAATCAATAATACAAATTTAATAACAATAATAAAGAATTTAACACTCTACCTGAGTTATACAAAAAAATCATCGTTTCAGACATCAGAAAGAACTGAAAATAGCTGAATTTCTATGAAACTAATCATGTTATTAAACACCAGAAAACAAATAATTCATTGACAATTTCGATCAAAAAGCTTCGGATAGGACGCGTACGAAAATACTCATTCAGAAACAATATTTATTAGGTATTTTTGTAATTTAACTTACTGCTTTTGGATATTTGCGCACAAGAAATGCTTAAAGCTTCTTCGTCGTACCGAGCAACTCAAATCCTCTGCAAACAAAGCTGTTGGTCTCGACTTCCGCTTTACTTCCGCTTTATTTTTTCGTTTGATAGTTTATCGATGGTTTGGATTTCACCACCTGGCGAAGTGTCAATGACCACATAGAAAATGTCGGGAACTCTCTACTACTTTTTTAGGTTATTGTAGAGTTATGAAATTGTTAACTTAGCTCTTTTTTCTCTCCTGAGGCGCCTGGTCGTAGTTCTTTTGTTTTTAGTTTTTAATATGGGTATAGGTGAGAGTCTAAACTGATATTTTTTTGGTTGAAAGTAAAATATTAAAGGGTATTCATTATGTCAAAGTTTGTTTGGGATAAGATCTTAGTTTCATCTTTTATTTATTGTTTTTAGGGGAGAGGGGTCCATAGTGGAGCGGGCTCCAATAGTGGGGATAGAAGTAGTTCTCAGTGGACCTCATAGTGGAGCATCTTAATATCCAATTGCAAAACACTTTTTATCCATAAAGTACACAATCTGACAAATCATGTGATGCCACATCGGTGCACCAATAAAACATGAATTAGTGCACCACTATTGGTCTCACCTTTTTTTTTAGCCTTTTTTAATACATTAACAAAAAGCAGGTTGATGTGGCATCATATTTGATGATGTGACCCTAAAATTGAATGTTTTAAGCCGCTGAGTTGCCAAATAAACTATTGTACAAAATTGGGACTGATTTGAAATTCCATGTAGGATTTTGAGAAACACGGAGTTAGGGTGCTCCACTATGGGCCCCTCTCCCCTATATGGGTTTGAATCTTGATGGATGGCGTAATCAAGGAGCATACTGTCACCCTTACCAATTGTACTCAACTAATTGAGCTACAACCCTTTGGTTAACCCTTTTATTTTAATAAACATTGCAAAAAAAAAAAATTATGATAATGTTGGTATATGATACATCTTTAATCTCATATAACCTATTTCAAAATTTGTGCTTTACATTCAATTTCAAGTTTATTTAAATTCTTGTTATTTGATTACATTTTATTCCAATTTCCATTCCTATCTCTTTTTATATTAATTTTTTTCATATAAATAATAGAATAATTAATCTTAAAACATAGATGGATTGAACAAATGCACAATCAATACAACAAGTTCAAATGAGATTGTATTGATCATGGATGTTCAAACAAGTACCCCTACACTCATATATCTTTTTTATGATTATAGTGGTAGAATAATATATCTGACATGACTAGAATTATATGGACTCATTTCATAATTATCTTGTGTTGATCTAGATTCTTGGATATTTTATAGTTAGTTGGATATTTTATAGTTAGTTATTATTATTCACTTATTTGGCATGTAATTGTTGGGAAAATGTGTCTCAACCTTACAATTACATAAGGTAATGTTGATAGATAAGCATAGGGGGTGTAGGGGGGTACCCCCTATGAAGGGTCCGGCCGTGCACCCTAGTGGGGGCTCAGGGGCAACCCCCCCAAAGCCAAATCTTATGTATATTTTATTGTTTTAAATCTGGACCATTCATCATTAGGTCTTAGATTTAACGGTCGATATTTTGTTGGCTTGACTTGCCCTAGAAGACAACCCTATTTTATGAGGGCGTTGTATGATGACTGTGTATTGTGATGCATTATGAGAGTCTAATAGCAGTTGTGTTGCCTTTGGATCTCTGGTTGGCGATACTCCTATAAGAAGCTTGTTTTGCAAGTATATTGTAATATTTGTGATTTTTGAATAATATATTGGGCGGCTTTTAGAGTGTGGGATTTTTCTCCCAAAATGGTTTTCCACACATAAATCACTATGTTGTGGTATGCATGATATTTATGTTTATTTATGTTTAGGGTTGTGTAACTGTTGTAAAGATCTATAAAGTTTTCCATTATCCTCCTCTCAAGATAAGTGTAGGAAGTTGATCCATTATCTTAGCTTCCTTACAATAATTAAGATTTAATGAGTATGTTTATATGAGACTATCATAGTGTTGTATTTAATTTTAATATGAATTTACATATAACATATGTATTGATATGGTTAGATTAATGTTGGTAGATTCAATATGTGATTTAGATGTATTTATAAAGTTTAATTTTAAATTAAATTTGGTAACAAATAGTTATTGAATGTATGAATGATAAACTTTAGGTATTTGGCATGGAGTAACGTACTGAGTTTTATGTAGAATCAATTTGTTAAAATGCAATTGTGGTAATTATTAGGTTATCATTATAGTTATATGGATAAGTAATTTTGTTATCATATATGAACATGTTTAATTTATCATCACAATTTGCTTCAACTATCTTCCTAGATGTATTGATGTTATCTCAAATGTGTAGGTGGCTTAAAGGTTGTCAATACAAAATAAAATGAGAGATCCTCTAGAGATTGACTATATTTTTAATTACACCTTGGTCTTGGTCCATGAGAGGACTAAGACACTCTTGTTATGTTAAACTTTCTAACCCTAGTATATGGTTAACATTTTCAAGTGTGATCAAGTATGTGTGTATGTAAGTGCTCCTTTGAAGTGCAAACTCAAATGTGCACTTCTTGTGAAGTTTTAAAAGGGTAAAAAAAAAATTATTATTTCTATGTGAAAATATGCCCTTTGAACAACTACTTGTAGGGTAAGTTCCATTGGGGCTATAATTTTTGGGCCTTAGACAAGATTTGAGCACTTCCTATGAGCATACATGAGAAAGAGTATATATGTACACTCCTCTTCTTTAGGTCTCACACTTGTGAGCACAAATAAAACATGTGATATAATTAATGATCATAAGAAGGGGATGATGTGAGGCGGAGGTCATGTGTCTCCATCCCATAGGCTAAGAACAAGTAACATGGCACACCTCATATATAATCACCCCCTCATAGTCTTGCAAAGGGACTTCTTGGTTCATTCTTGTATTTTTTATTTGGAGAAAATTAGAGGGTTGAAGAGTCTTACTTTGAGGAGGATTGAGGAGGAAAGAAAATTACTTGGAGAAGGCTCAACAAGAGGGATTCATTCTCTACTTGGAAGCTACCTTGGAGGTAAACTGTCTTTCATCCTTTCTTTCCCAAGCATGGTTATCTTTAATAACATTTTGTTTCCACAGTCCATGATCATTAGTAATCAAGATTTCTGGATTAAACTGTGTGTGATTTTTTCCATCAACGTTTCGGATCATACTCCATGATCCATCATCAGGATGATTAGCGGAGAGAGAAATCATCGATGATGATGGATCATGGAGTATGATCCGAAACGTTGATGGAAAAAATCACACACAGTTTAATCCAGAAATCTTGATTACTAATGGTTATCTTTGTTTTTGGAATAGAAATAATAAATGATTGTATTAATTTTGAGATTTGAATGTGTGTTGCTTGTCATTTTTATGTTTCTTTTATTTTCTTTGGTTGAGAATGAGGAAACCTTTAGTTTTAGTAAGGAATAACTTCCCTTTGAAACTGTGTTACATGTGTGTTGTATAAATAATTGTGTATATTGTGATAGTGATTATGTAAAACCTTGGTTTAGGCTCTCCCAAAAGATTGAGAGAAAACCACTTATGGAGTTGAGGGAGGTGTGGGAATCCTCTTTGGGGAAGCACCTGTTATGTAAGAAATATAACATGGGAGAAATGAGGGTGAAAAATAATTATTGTTGTGGTTTGATTTATGGTATTGTGGGATGTGAGAAATAGTGTGAAATAAGGAAAAATATAATTTTGGTGATATGTGGAATGAGAAGTTGTTGTGAATTTTGGATGAGTCTCATCTATTCTTCCCAAGTGAGTGGCATTTCCCCTCTACTTCCCCTTCTTGTGAATCATGGTATGATTCAAAAATATTAACCAAACCTCTTATGTTGTGTTTATTGGCTCTAAAACTCCATTATATTGTATTATCTAGCTTTATTGGACCTCCTAAATCAAGGGTAGTTTTGTGTTTAAATCTTATGGTTGAGGGTGAACACTTTCATTTGCATCTATACTTTTGTGAAAGGAAAACTTACATGTTCTTACTATGAAGATTTGGATTTGATAATTTCTCATTCTGTTAAGTAAATGTGTAGTTGTCTTTTTTATTATAAAGTTATTTGTACAAGTTCTAAGAGTGTTGTAAATTGTTGTAATAGTGAGAAAAAAAAAATTATGTGCATGCAATGTTATTGCAAGAAAATTGTAGGCATTTAGAAGCTTATAGTGTCATTGGGAATAAGTGAATCTCACTAATTTGACATATAAATCTGGCAATATATATTTATTTTTAAAATATCAAATACGTTTATTTTTATCTTGTATTTTGACTACTTTGAATTTGTTGGTTTTATTATGATTCGTCAAGAAAAGGTTAAAATAACATAGTGTTTCTTGTTTATGCATGATTCTTTAAAAAAATGCATAGGTATGCATATGGATAGCTTGTTGTTTTATTTCTACAAATTTTGAATTCCATAAAATTGTAAAAAATGTGTTAAGTATACACACACACACACACACACACACACACACACATACATATACTATTACTACTATTGTTTTTATAAATCAAAAAGGAAATATATATAATATTTATATGTGTAATTATTTTATTTTTATATATAATTTGTGTATATGTGTATATTAAAAACAAAATATGTATATGTATGTAGTATTATTAGTCTTTTTATAAATTTAAAAAAGGAAAATACATATGTACATCTACTACTATTAGTCTTTTTAAAAATTTATAAGAGAATATGTGTGTGTGTTTGCATGCCTAATAAGGGGATTAGCCTAAAGAAAAATGATAGTGTATGAAGTAATTATTAACATGCGTAAGGTGGTGAGGCATACATAGACAACATGCTTGAAGGTGAGATTTGTTAGAGATTTGCACATAGGAAAGAACATCATTTGTGTTAAATTTTTTGTAGCCCTGGTAGGAAAGGGGATGATAGTGATCACTTTGCACAAGAAAATATTAATGATGGATCGATTAGTAGGTTTTGAGTTAAGAAGGGATCTACAAGAAATGTGGATGTTTTTAGCTTAGGAGAGCTCTTGTCAAATTCTTTAACTCTAGATAATTTTCTAAACAAAATAGCAACTACCTCTAATGTTGGGAAAGGAAAAGGAAGATGTGAGGAGGAAAAAGAGAAGTTTGGTGTAGAAGGAGTGAAGACATGATTGGGAACTTCATTGCATATTTGGAGAAAAAGTTCAAACCCTGAGCTATGTATTTGGGTGCTCCATATTTGGAGCTAGAAAATAATGTGGATGGGACATCATGTCTGTGGGTATAAGAGAGTTGATTAATAAGATTTTATTTAACCTTAGTAAATTAGCTGGGATGAGGAATATTTTTTATGACATATAATCCTTAAGTCGTTCCTTAATTTTTTCCATGGTGGTCAAAACCTATTACTAAACAATGATATAAGGGGGTTGGAAACTCAAGGAGAAGCTTTTTTCAACTATCATATGGGGCATTTACATGTGTTGAAGGAATAAATCTATAGGGTGAATTATGTGATGGAGGATGTCATCAAGTGTCTCCAAGTAAACCTCAAGCCTAAGCTAGAATTAAGGTTTCCACTTATAATTGTGAGAAGAAGTGTGGGTAAAAGCACAACATTGTGTCACACTTTCAACCAAATAAATAGTTTCAAGTGAAACATTTTCGGCTGGAAATGTTTCATCCGAATAGGTTTCGACCGAAACCATGTGGCTTGTACGTGGCACACAGGGTTTCGGTCGAATATGTTTTGGCCGAATATGTTTTGGCCGAATCCAAAAAAAATAATCTTTTCC
The DNA here is from genome assembly GCA_007258455.2 of Sequoia sempervirens. Classification (NCBI taxonomy): domain Eukaryota; kingdom Viridiplantae; phylum Streptophyta; class Pinopsida; order Cupressales; family Cupressaceae; genus Sequoia; species Sequoia sempervirens. The sequence goes on along the minus strand of VDFB02000013.1, from coordinate 246,444,890 downwards.
CTTTGTCGCTTTCAGATTGGCTTAAATTGGCTTATTTTATTGTGAGGGGTTTCTATAGAAATTGTTTCTACCGAAATTGTCTATGTGGCATCCTACTTGGCAACCAACTCAGCTTTTTTAGAATTTTCTGAAACTTTCAACTTTAGCTAAGTATTTCTTTAGTCAGAATGATGTTTTTTAGAAAAAGAAAAATACCCTTTTGTAGAGCTTGGAGTGGTGGATCCGAATATGTAATTTTTTTAATATTTTGATTAGTTTTAATATTTTTATTTTTTAAATTGTTAAAGTTAAAAAAGAGGTTGATTATAAATTTGAAAAAATATAGTAAAACATTTTAAAAAAATTAAAAATATACGGGGCACAAAAGGAGAGAGTCTTCTTCAAAAGGGTATAATTTTTTTTTGAAAATGATTAAAAAAATACACAATAGTTGATGACCAGTAAAAACTATCGAATTCTAACAAGTTTGACTTTAAAATGTTATTACGAGAAAAATATACATAATTTTTTATTTTTTTTTCCATGCACAAGATATTGAAGTTACTTATTTGGAGAAAAAAAATTAGGGAGAAATGAAGTTTTTTTCAATTTATTTCTTGATAGCCCGTGAAGTCACATTTTTCTAAAAATTTTAGCATTCCAAAATATGTCCTTAAATTGATAAAAAAAAAGTAATGAAAACAATTTTTTTTTAAATATGAAAAATTATATGAATAATCTTCATCAAAAGTTCTACATTTCATTAGTTTACATCATTTTGAAATTCAAAACATAAAGACCACTTTTATGTGGTCGAAGTTCAGATTTTTTTTGTTATTGGTCGATTCCTTTATAAAGTGTGACATGGGATTGTGCTTTTAATCGAGTGTGAAATCCCCCTTGTGTGAAGAGGGAAGTGTGTAAATAAAATATGTGCTTGATTTTGATGAGGGGATTGTGTAATTTTCCTCTCCCAATCCCCTTGCAGTTACAATACCTTAAAGACTTAGATGATATGAGGGTCAATGTAATTTTCCCTCCTATGTGTCATACATAATACTCTTTTATGGTTTATGTCTAGTATGTATATAGTAGTGAAGAATAGTATATAGTGATGCAATGAAAAGTAAAATATCTTATATAATGGGGCTCTTTAATAGTTTTATTTTCTATATTGAAAAATGGTTTTCTTTTAGTTTTTTGTTTTCTTCATAGCCAATAAGCATTTGTGATAGGATTATGAAATTTTAGATCAAAAGGAATACTTTCATTTTTAGATGGATCTGGTGAATCCATTATTTACTAGAATTTGGGCTTAAACACTCTTTCTTCAATCCTTAGGTTCCTAACCTAGGTATTTTAACATGCACACACGAATATATATATGAATGATATAATATATATCAAAAATAAAATTAGTTGTACATATACATATATGTAACATCAAAAATTGCATACCCTTGCAATTTCATGCTATATTTTATGCTTGCTTTGGTGACTATTCCCTTAATATATTTTTAAGCTCATTTTATCCCTCGTATTAGCCTTTTCCCCTCCCATGGTACTTAGGTCTTGTCTCATATGTTCATTTTTAGTCAAATTTTATGTTAGCCTTGCGTTTTTCTAGTTTTTCATTATTTTTAGTCAAAATTATCTAGACACTAATGTGACATGTGGATGTTTGTGCAACACACTAGTGTCCCATAATAGTCTCTCATTTGGTAGTGATTTCTAAGCATTTTTTAACTTGTCACCTTACTAGATCAATAAAATCTACTCATGATGAATCCAAATGGCTTGTCAGCCTCTTTCTCTTGCTTCCTCTCCTATTTTTCAATCAATCTTTTTACTTAAAACTCTCTTGGGCTCTCCTCTTGCAACCTTGACACTTCACAACTTGTTACATCTCCTGTTTGGCTTTGATTCCTCCATGCGAGTACATCAATGTTAATATTTAATTCCTCCATATAAGTTTCCCTTATGGCTCCCTTGTTCTCCTTGGCCTCTTCAAATCCTCTTAGGTTATATTATTCTTTCAATGCTCTTATTATTGTCTTTTCTTTCATTCCATTTTGATTACAAATTTATTGTATTTCCCTTGAGCCCCTTGCTCTTATCATATCCATTTTCCTTCATTTTAGTTTACATAATCTGTATTGTCATTGTATTATTTTCTAGATCCACTTAGAGTAAGAATAGAAACACTATTTCTATCTATATATCTTTAGACATCCAAATTTGACCACTCCCACATGGTCAAATTTGTTCCTTTTATTCGTCTATTTCATATTTCATTGATATTAATTAAATGATTTATTTAATTAATATTCCCCCTTGTCTAAGGTTTCTAAAGTATTTAATTTAATAATTAAATACTTTATCTTTCATCATTTCCTCTCTAAATTAAAAATATATATCAATTTATTTAATTTAGTCATTTAGCCTTTTTGAATTTAAATCAATTTTAAATTCCCCATTTTTCTCTCTCCTTGTCACATCCTCCATAACCTTTTCTACTTTGGATTAGTTTAATTAATCCATGATTAGGATGTGCACACCTTTAATCATGATTAATGTCACATCCTCCATATTCTCCCACTTGCCTCTAATCCTTCATTAATCTTCTTAATCATTTGTTTGTACAACCTTAATCTAATCACATGCCATCTTTGGTATGTCCTCCAAATCAACCTTTCATAAGTGCTTTCCTTTTTGAGCCTTGACCTCTTCCCCATGTGAATTTAAAATTCACATTTATTCATTCAATGCATTTCTCTTCCCCATGCAAGTTGTTGGGAAATTCCAAATTCTCTCACTTGTCACATCAGTCACACGGGATAAGGACTTCCTTTATAAGGACCTTTTTCTTATCCACAAGGTACTTCTAATCATGTGAATTTAAAATTCACATTTATTATCCCAACCACTTCTCCCTTCCAATCAGGTGAATTTAAAATTCACATTTATTCCCCCAACAACTTCTCTCATCCCCATGATGATAAGATAGGACTTTCTAAAATTCTTCACTTGTCACCATCACCCTCATATGGGGACAAAAACTTCATTTTTAAGGAGATCTTCCCCTAATCCCAAGGTACTTGCAAGTACCTCCACCTCACATGTCATATTTCCAACTCACTTGTCTTTATGACACATCCTCTTCCACATGGCAGGATGTCAGGGCTTGTGAGTCCTCAACTCACCACAACCCTTCATCTTGCCCATGTTGGAAAAATCCTGACCGTTGATTCCTCTAGAGACTCTTCCCTTAAAATGGAAGATTTTGTCTCACATTCATTCATTCACACATTCACAATTCAAGCATTCAAACTCTAGCACTCAAGCATTCAACTTCAAGCATTTTTGCATTCACAACCTCCATTGTTGCATTCACCAAGCTTTCATTGCATCCATCCATTCACATACCCATTTGAATCATTTGAATCCTCATTGCATCCTCATCATTTTGCATTCATTTTCATCACATTTTCCATCAAGGAGCACACATTCAAGCTACATCAAAGGGCCAACCAAGAAGATCAACTTAGACAAGGTATAATCATTGTTTTATCTTTTCTTTGTTTAAGTTCAACTTAGGCTAATCTTGAGGTGAGGAAGTGTTGTTTTTCTCCTTTGCATTATGTTGTTTTGCATCATTTAGGATAGTAAAAATAGCGATGCACACATTTCTAGCATCCTCAATGGGACCCACAAATGGGTCTTTTGCTTTCACGTTCTCTATTGTTTGATATTTTGTAGGTTTAGGTTACACAAAGGCGACTCCACAATAGATAAGGGTGACCCTGCCCTAGGATAGGCAATCCTACCCTAAGATAGGCTACCCTCACCTGAACAGAGGCAATTTTTCCCTTACAGAATTGCCCATCTGTGAAGTAGAAGCAAATTTGCTTCTTGTTTCCTGAACAAGGGCTACCTGGTCACTGATAGGGGTGACCCTGCCATGAACAGGGGCGACCCTACCCTGAACAGGGGCGACCCTGACCTAGACAGAGGCAACTGAGGTAAAAACAGTGATTTAAAGTTTATTTCTAGAGTCTGTTTTTTGTTGTTTTCCTTAGTACTAAACCCCTAATTTGCCTTGTCTTTGAATGTGTCTGTTTTACTAAAATTTGTGTAGCTATTTCATGCTTGTCGAAGACCAAAGGTTAAAACTTCTAATGTATTTGTTGCAGGATGAATGGTCCAAGTTTTTTAGTTAGTTAGTTTTCCATTTTCTCACTAGTTAGGCTCATAGATTTAAGTAGGGGGAGTCAATTTATTGTGTGATGTGCTTTTCAAGTGGGCTATTGACGTATCCAATCCCCTTGTGCCATTTGGCGATCCTGGGTGAAGAGAAATTGTAATTCACTTAGTTCTTTTGTTACCTAGGGGGCACTATATCGTTCAAGCTTTCCCCTTGCACTTCATGTGAGCCTCCAGGGAGTAGTCGAAAATGTTTAGTGTTCTCTTTTTAGCGGGACCTGCTTGGGGATTTCATCACCCCAAGGGATGATCCCAACCACATGTACCGACGAGGTATATAAAGCGGGGGGATCCAAATATGTACCCAATCCAATCGTGTCGTGTTTGGCTGAGTGTCAAAGCTAGGGTGATACCTAGATAAGACGTGAAGAGTTAGTTCAAGCTTCCAGTACCTCGTTGGGGCTCCCGACTCACGCTTGTAGATGGGATAGTGTTCACGGTTGTGCCTCACGTACCATGCATATTTCGAGGACTCCCTAGTTTTCCTTGTTTAGCCTAGTTAGAGGACCATGTTGGCCATACCCTTTTCACTAATCTTATACTTGTGTTGTTTGAGTTGTCTTTTATGTGCAAAACCAGGGAATTTTTGTTTAGTCAAATCAACATTTACCTTCTACTTGTTTTTTGTTGTGTTTTTTGTCCTTTTCTATAGTTGTTTTGCCTAATCCAAGTCTAGGTTTGTTGACAGAGGTGACCTTGCCCTCAACAGGGATGGCCTTGCTTTCTATCTCAATCATTTCCCAGTTTGTTTATGTCAGAATCGCCCATCTTTCACTAAATAGGCGACCCTGCCTTGAACAGGGATGATTCTGCCCTCTACCTAAGTCATTGTCAGTCAAACAACCCATCAAATTTTCCTACTTCATCAACAGGGGTGATTCTACCTTGACTTGGGTGACCTTGCCCTCAACAGGGGCAACCTTGCCCCATACTTGGGCAATTTTGCACTATAAATAGTTAGACCCACTTTTCGTTCAGTCAATATGTTAGTTCGTTCGCATCCTTTTCCTCATTCTAAGTGTTTGTTCGCCCGTTTCGAGCATCCGTTTCCCCGTTCTGAGCATCCATTCGCTCGTTTTGAGCATTTGTTTCCTTGTTCTGAGCATCTTTTTTCCCGTTCCAAGCATCTATTTCCCTATTTTGAGCTTCCATTTTCCCATTATGAAAGTCCATTTACTCATTTCAATTGTCCGTTTGACCCTTTTCTGATTTAGGAAAAGTTGGGCGACCCTGACCTTAAGTTGGGCAACCCTAACCTTAAGTTGGGCAACCTTGACCTGAGTTGGGTGACCCTAACCTTAAGTTGGGCGACCTTGACCTAAAGTTTGGTGACCTTGCCCTTGAATTAGGTGACCTTGACCTTGAGTTGGGTGTCCCTGACCTTAAGTTGGGTGACCTTGACCTTAAGTTGGGTGACCTTGACCTGAAGTTGGGTGACCTTGACCTTCAGTTGGGCCACCTTGACCTTCAGCTGAGCCACCTTGACCTTCAATTGGGCGACCTTGACCTTTAGTTGGGAAACCTTGACCTGAAATTGGGCGATCTTGACCTTAGTTGGGTAACCTTGCACCTTTATCACACCATTTACATCTTTCGTTCACCCGTAATTTGCATTTCAACCTGCATCTGCATTCTCCAAAGGTTCTTCATTCATCATTTAAATCATATAGGTACATCATAAAACATCTCTAGGTTACATATCCCTCATCGTTTTCTCAATCCAAATCCTTTGAACTTCGTTTGAAGTCATTATCCAAATTGACCTAGGTGTCTAGAATCGATCGCCATCCTACCACATCTGCTTAGGATTGTCATCTGTCTTGAGTTAGTCAATCATCATTCAGCCCAATCAATCCACTTTCATCTCAAGTTGGATTTGGTGTCATAGTCATCTATCTATCTTTAATCTGATCAATCAACACCTTAAGTCACCTAGGGTAATTTTTGAACTTGGTTTAGAATCCCTTCTATCATCTTATCTCATCCATCATCCAATCTTACCAATCGTTTCATCAACCAATCTTATCCAATCTATCAATCTAATCCAATCTTATCCTTATCCAATCATCCAATCAACTGATCCATTATCCAATCTAATCAATCTTGCAATCATCATTTAGGTCATCTCTGCATTGTATCTTAGAGTTTAACCACATCTTAGCTCACCTGGTAGCTTTGCACTTTCATGCCCGTTCAGACTCGATCACAAGCCAATAAACAAATGGCAGAACAACAAGGCCAAGGTTCCCAACCGAATATCCCTTAGGATCCCAATAACGGTGCAAATAAACCACAAGACCACAATAATGGTGCTTCATCACAGTCTAATACTGACGTTCAAAAAACCTCACCGCCCAAAGATGAAAACATGGTCAACCAGCCCGAAGTCACCGTTGATGAATACCTAAGCAATCCTGCTAATGTTCAGATGACAAATTGCCTCCTCAACGAGCATGGGGATAATATTCTTGCTACTCTAATCATGAAAGGAGTCAAACCACCCCATGATTTCGATATGTCAATTTATACCAGCACCCAGTCTCTTCCTGCGCCTCAAGATTTGTAGACCTCACAAAATGTTCCAGGAAATTCGTATGTCCCTGAAGGTGCACCTATAGACAATTGGTATCACCCTGAGTTCGAAAATGTCATGATACATCAAGTTGCCAATTATCTTCGCCTCCCATCCGCAGCCTCTACGACACCACCTAATCCTAATGACCCCTATGCCTATGGCATGTCATAGAACATTCTGTTTGCTCCACCATTCCCACCTCAGCATCCTGGTCAACCACCTGTCAACACTAGGGGCACTCCAATCCTTGCATTGATGCCACCTCCAGGACCTACACCTGTTGGAAATCTACCACCACCACCTTAAGGTAATATCCCTGTGTTTCAGTAGCCTCCCGTTAATCCTCATCAATCCACTGTGTTGCAAGCACCACCGCAACACACTACTATCCCCTCGCAAGCGCCACCATAGCATATTGCTACCGTCGTTGTTTCATCTCAGCCACCTCATCAACAACCTCCACAATAAAATGTCACAATCCCACAACAAAATATCACCATTCTGCAAAAAAACATTTTGATTTCTCAGCAACACACTACCATTCCTACACAACCCCGACATCAAGTCATGCAAACTACATTGTAGCCACCGCAACCACCCCATGGAGCTTCTGCAATAGTCCCACAACAACATCACATCCTGTTGTACCCACTTTATCAGCAGCCACCACAATAGCAACAACCACCCCAACACACGTACATTCCCATGCAAACACAGTGCAATCCTCTCACACAATATCTCTACCATTCATCTAGCACGCACACCGCTTATGCTACTACCTCCAATCCTAATCCAAATATCCATGTGGCCTCCCAGAATCCACCACAGAATCAACGATCACTTTACACCAATCCCCCACAATCGCATACAAATCCTTACCAACAACCATCTAATCCATAACCATACGTCACGCAACAACCCAACATTGCGTACAACTACCAATCCAATCCATACTACAATCAGTAGCACCCCTTATACCAACAAGGCACTTCATCTATGTCCTATACACAACAACAACCACCTTATCAATAAGGTGCTCAATCCACCTCCTATTATCAACAATCGCTGCATTACCAGTAGGGTACTCCATCCACTTCATACTATCAATAGAAACCACCATACCAATAAGCAACTTCAACCTCTTACCATAAAAAATTGTCATATCCACCTTACATCAATCTACAATCTGCTTGTTATGCCTTGCATAACCACCCCATTTTAAACTTGATTAAAATAGCCCCCCCCTTTCTGTTTTGTTTTACTTTAGTTTTGTGTCTTGTTCCTTAGGATTTTTCTTTCTTCCTTGGGCCTTTTTCTTTGTTGTTCTAGCGGAACGCGGAATGCGGACCGAAACTGAACTTTGGAATTTGTTACAAGTCTAGTTTTGTTTCCGATTCTGGTTCTAGTTTCGCCCGTTGCATTTTTTTTTCCTTTTTATCCTTGCATTTGGTCATGGGGTGTTTTCTTCCCTTCTTTTTCTTTCTCTTGTCTCTTTCTTCGTCATCTCTTTGTGTGTTGTTGGAGGCAAAGTCGGGATAGAAACTAAACCTATAACTTGGAGAAGTTTCAAGGTCTGGTTTCTATTCCACTTCCACCCCCATTGGGGTTTGCTCGGGATTAGTTTTCGTTCCGATCCCGCTTGTGTTTGTTTTTTTTGTTGCTTGTGTTTGGTCCCTTTGTTGTGGGGCCGGGTTCAAAAAGGATTTGGGATCTGAGGTTTTTGTAAAGTTCTATTTCCTCATTCGGTTCTGACTCCGGCCCCTGCCCTTCTGCGCGTCACGGGATTCCTTTGCTTTCTTACAGACATGGAATGCGGACCGAAATGTGGGTTACACTTGGAGATTTTGGTCATTTCTGGGTTTAGTTTTCATTTCAATTCCAGTTATGATTGCTTGGTCAATTGGTCAAGTTTTGGTTCTCGCATGCTTGCTTTCTTGCGGTATCGGAGTCAGAACGGTGCGAGGAATTTAAAGTTAACGAATAGTCTTGTGTTTTGTCCCTATTCCGACTCCGGTCCCAATTTCGATTTCATTTTGGTTCCACCTCTGCCAGAGTTTATTTTTTGTTAAAAGTATGACATAGGGGAGGGTATGAAAGGCAAGACAAACGCTATCGGCAGGAGTCACAGCGATATCTATCTGGAACGGCTCCATCGGCGAGACATTTACCATCACCATGAGATCATTCTGACTGACCAAAGGTCACGTCGATCTTCGGGTTTTTGCCTAACTTCGGGATTTTCCTACCCAGTCAAATTTTCTTAAATTCCTTCAGTCTCCTGGAAATGTGCTGGTGTTCGGAGTTTTGCGCTCTTCGCAAAATTTTGGTTTGGCCAGATTTTTCTGAATTCTCTGCTATGCAATGCGAAGCTTCAAAATTGGATGAATTGGATGATTCTAGTGATAAATTATTATGTTTCCATGTTTTAATTTAGTAAATTGCACAATGATTATGTTTCTTATGATCATTTTAATAAATCTATTGTTGATATTGGTGCCTAATCGAGAGAATCCGCTTGGTTCAGAATTTTTTGAAATCCCTCCCAGAATGGTTTTCCCCGGTTAGCTCGAAAACCCAAACTTCCAGTGTTGATGCTTAATGGCTAATTCAATAGTTTTATCATGATTTTGAGCTAACACTTGGATAAAAAATTTGTCAAAATTTGGATTCTCACATTGGTACTTGATGGATGTAGGCTAAGTCTAGCAAGGCAATGACTGGAAAGGCTAAAGGACACAAAGGGACCATCCATCTCTGAAGCAAAAAAGAGATGAAGCTGGATGAAAAGAGTAGGATTCCTGAGAGCAAGATAGCCTCAGTCTAGTATGAGGTTTTAGACACCAATGCATGAGGAGGTCTACATAATTGAGGACTTCCATCGAAGAATATGAAGGTTCAAAAAATCCAGACCATGGCGCATTCCCCGAAAGAGCGTAGCTCAGGAAAATCCTTCTACGTGGAAATTCCGCGAGGACTTTAAATCCCCGAGCATTATAAAGTCACCATCTTGTGCATTATATGGGTTTCTCAGATCTGTGAGCTGATGAAACTGGCCCGAGGGAAGCAGTGCTAAGCTTAGCGATTCAAATCAAAGAATATATTGTGGCAATGAATGATATTGTTGATGAACCAAGGCATCTTAATCCAGAACAATTGAGGAAGTGGTGGCGGATGTTTACTCTCCAGTTAATAAAATATCAAGTAACTAAACACAGGTTGGATGGCGTAGCTACCTACAGTGCGGTCATTAATGAATATCAATCCGACAAGAGAGACTAGGACAATATGATGGGACAAATCTGAAGGATGATATTAATGCTATTGAATGGCAAACTAGGGTTTCATCTATGCCACTTACGGATGGCGTGCAGAGGACGTTCTTGATGACGAGGGCCATAATGGAGCAAAGTATGGGCGACGTGGGGGAAGCAATTAATGCAAAGCTATATCTAAAGTCGTGCTTCCTCATCATTTCACTTTGCCTCTTCTTCACACGTTTTGGTTTGAGTTATGAGGCAGATCCTGGGCCGATCTGGTCGATGCCCTCACATTTAATGCATGTTTGACTTTGTTTTCAAACTCTTCTAGGGCTGACGTGTTTTGTGATTGACTTATTTTGCAAAACCCTAAAGTGGGCCGACGCAACTGACGCATGGGATATATACAACGTTTTGCCTCTTTTGTGGTGATCTTTGGAGGATTAAAAAAGTTTTAGAGACTAGAGAGTAAGTTTTAGAGAAGAGTTAGAAAGATTAGAAAAGTTAGAAGAAAAGCAAGTTAGGGTTTTTCTTAAGCAAGTTAGATGTTTTTGCAATTCAGCAGGAGGAGGTGATGTATCTTCCTAATTTTCTTAGCATAGATGGAGATAATTTGAAGACATGGATTTTTATACACTGGTGATCTTACCAGATTTGTAAATGTTGCTTATACATGTTTCATTAACAGTAGGAGTAGCCAGATTTAAACCTACTTTATATTATGCTCTAGAATGGTATTCATTTTTTTTTTTGGTTAATCATTTTGATTTGAAAAGCTTTCAAGGAATGAAATTTTATCTTATGTTTTGTTTAAATGATGATTTGCAATCTACTGTTAAAGTTTGCACTGTGAATGAATGAAACTTTGTATCAATTACGGGTTAATTTTATTCTGCAGTCCTAGTTAAGGAATTCCTTGGAAGGCAACAAGTTTGATTAGTTGAATGAATCAACATTCTTTTTAGTTTGAAAACCTTGATATATATTTTTCTATTTCTTTAAAACCACCGGTTAAAGTAGGTTTAGATAGATGTTTGATCTTATAATAATCCAGAAGCTCAAAACTAGCAGGCCCCTTGAACATTACATCCACATTGACCACTTTGTGAAACAACAACGTTGTGAACCAACATCAAAGACCTTGGGAGGTGATCAGTTTGATTACTGATTATCTTTTTCAGGAGAGGTGAGATACTTTCACTTTTATCTTACCTGCATGTTGTGTGTGTCAACTTGGCGCATCAATAGGAAATTGACACTAGAAGGAGGGCCAGAAGAGAAAACTGGAAAATGTTGGGTCTTTCCCACCATAGAGATCCCATAGAGTTCTTCGATCAACTAAAAACCCACCACCTTTGGTAAAACTCGAGACCCCAATGAGACACAGGACCCACAGGGCAACCATTCTACCACCCTTGTCAGCTCCACTCACTCCACCAGGATTTTCACCAATACCTCGGTTGATACCTGTTAATCCACCACCAAATCCACCTGAATTGCTATTACAACCGGTTCAGCACATCCAACAGCTGGCTCAACCTCCACCACCACCATCAATGGCATTTTTTGTGAATAATCCCTCTCCATTGGGGACTATTCCTAGAGGCTTTCATGATATGCCTAAGAATCCTAAGATATTATGTCCCAAATACATTCATGGCGAATCAAGGAGTGTTGAGGAGCACATACTAGCTTTTAAGGACGCTTGTACTAGATCCTAGATAGCTCACCATGATGTGGTTTGTAGGTTATTCCCTTATTCCTTAGGGGATATGGCATACAATTGGTACCTAAATCTTCCACAAGGTTCTATTATGAGTTGGACAAATCTGGAGAATGCTTTCATCAATCAGTTCAGGGTTTATGTGGATCCAACCATTTTGTTCCATCAATTTTCTACCATTAGGAAGGAGCCATGTGAATCACTGCCCTTATTTAATACCAGGTTTCAATGAATGTATAGGAGATTGTAGGACCCCTATCTAGTTGCTGAGAATAGTGCCATTCAAGCATATCTTAGATTTATAGAACCTTTGCTTGGCTTGTTCCTACAAAGGATTTATCAACCGACAAATATTGATTCTCTGTCTAAAGTTTATCATCTAGCCATCAAGCTGCAACAAAAAACTAGCTCTCAACAAGGGAACTTGGGAGGAGGTTTTCCCTCTATGGGGTATCAAATGCCTAATCCACCCCCCTTTATTCAATACTGTCCCGAGGATGTATCCTTCCCATTATGGACCCATGTCTGAGTTGCACACTCAATCTTCTGTTCCATTCTTTGCCAATGGAGCTCCCGACTTCTCTCAACAATCTCAAGCTCATCACAGTCCACATGGTCATCATAATCAAGATGGAACACCAAATCCTGTCAGTCAGCCACCTGTTGCTAAGAATGTTGAGAGTGAAAGGACAATTCAACTCACAAACAAGGTGGAGACCCTAAAGAAAACTCTGTCTCAAGTCACAGATGACATGGCTCAGCTTAAACTGAACCCCTCTCAGAACCAAGGTAATTATGCTAACCTAGGTAATTACCCTAACCCGAATAATAATAATCAGGGTAATTATCAAAATAACAACAATCACAGCTAGAGGAATTATCAAGGCCAAAATTTCCCTAACCAAGGATATCAAAATCATAATAGAGGATATAACTAGAGGCCTAATAACAACAAACAATGGAACACATGGCCAAATAATGGTGGGGTTTTTCACAATTATCAAGCTAATGAGGACATGCCACATACTGCAAATGTAGCTAACCTCAATTTTTTGACTAACTAGTATAGGTTGCATGATACTGCAACTCATTTCTAGGTGAACTGTCCTGCAATGGAGAAGGTTGTGAAGATGGCACAAGAAGATGCCTAAATGTTCCAAGGGAATTCAAATAAAGGAGGTGGCTTAGTGGATACAACAATGTCTTATGACCTCTTTGAAGAAGAACCTTCATTCCCAATGTAGAATGAGAATGAACCAGAGGAAGATGTGTATGATGCCCAAGCCTTTCAGACAAAGGGAGGACACTTCCCAAGAAACCAGAATAAGGGTCCATTCACTACATCAACACCACCTAACCACATGGTGCCTCCAACTCAAAGTGCTGATAACAACCCTCCTCCACCAAAGGGTCAGCCTGACTTCCCTAGCAAAGGTAATTCATCTGGTGTTTTCAAATAGAATGCAAGTTATAACACAAAATTTGATATTGTTTTTGAGATGCAGAAACATAAAACCTCTTTATCATACTTTGACATCCTAAACTGGTTCCCTTCCCAACGAGCGATAGTGCTGAAAGCTTTGGAAAAAGATAACAAATCAAAAGGGAAAACCAAGGTGACACCCGCTGCGAATATGAACGCAGCTTTATTCAGAAAAAAGGTAGGGACCCCACCATTTCTTTTAAGTTTGAGAATCTGTGGGAAGAACCTACATAATTTTCTGCAAGATTCAGGGGCCTCTGGCAATGTTATGCCATTTTTTGTATGTAAGAAATTGGGATTGAATCCTGTCCAAACAAACAAGAAGGTCGTCCAACTTGATAAAACAAAAGTTAATGTAGTTGGAGAATTGAAGAATATACATGTACAAGTAGGGTCTGACTCAAGGATTCAAACTTATATGGATATTTAGGTAGCAGACATTCCTGAGACTTATGGTATGCTTTTGAGCAGAGATCTAATGAAGAGTATAGGGGGATATCTCTCCCTCGACTTTTCACATATGTGGCTTCCATGGGGGGGAATGCCTATGCAGATTAGGATTGAGAGTGAACCTTTCCTCAAACATATCATCACTAAGTATGACTGTCCCAACAAGGTAGCTTATTTTGAAACCGAGATAGGGGTTTATAAAAGAGAGGAAATTCTGACTCTTTCGGTTCTTGATTCTAATGATTTATCAATGCAAGAATTCCCCGATCCCATGATTAGTGTAAACTAGCAGGTATTGATCAAGAAGTTGCAATAGGATCAACTAGTCTTAGGGGAAGATATCGATTTATGGAGTCTTCTACTCCAAAATTGGTGCAGGGTGCACTACCAAAATCATTTGAAATTGACCTGCCAACCCTGCATCAGTGTTCTAAATCATGTTTGTCAAACTGAAGAAACTAGCCCAAGTCACCTTGGGGCCATTTCAGATCACTTCTCATTTGAAGCCAAAAATGTAATAATGTTAACCAAGGATAATATACCTTCATAGGAAGTCCCTCCTCAAACTGAACTTACCCCGGTCAGAATACTAAACCAATATAGTCATGTTGAACAACCCCAAGGTTTGTTTGATACCCTTGCACTCACAAGTATACCAAAACCCAAGGGGATAATCAAAGATACAGGTAACTTTCAGAAAGATATGCTAGGATTACATGATATATCTGAGTGGGAATTGGATATTACACCTGATAAACCTATTGGACACCCATTCCCAATATCTGATGTAAAAGATCAAGTGGCCCCACCTATGGTTCATCTTATCCAAACAACCACAACAAGCTCAAAGAGATCAACCCCAGCTCATAATCAGCTATGGACCACATTTGATGGATCCAAATCTAAAATAGGGTGCGGTGTTCGAATTGAGTTAACCAACCCAAAAGGGAAAACATTTTTTGCTTCTTACAAGTTACAATTCAGATGCACTAACAATAAGGAAAATATGAAGCATTAGCTTGGGGACTGATGTTCGCACATCAAAAGAAAGTTACTGCCTTGATGGTTAAAGGAGATTCAGAAGTGACTATCAAGCAAGTACGTAGCTAGTACACATGTCACAATAAAAGGCTGGCAGCTTATAAAAATCGGGTGTGGAACCTGATTGAAGACTTTGATGCTTTTGGGATTACTTTAATCTCTAGAGAGGAGAATCAAATAGCTAATTCATTAGCTGTTGTCACAAGTACCCTGGAGCCCATGCAAGACTCCAACCTCAAGAGATTCTCAGTAGAATTGATATCCACCCTGGCTGTCCTTGATAATGTCAGGAACTTTCAAGTCTTCAACGATGATTGACATATTCTTGTTTTTCTAGCAAGCTTAGATGTTTTTGAAGGACAAATCATCGATGAGTCCGACAAGGATCAAGGAGACTAGAATCCTGAAGACTGCGATAAAGGTGTCCTCAATTTAAAAAGTAATAGCATTCTCAAGGGAATGGTGGCCTTAGAAAGAATTTTTGATTTAGATCCAAGGGCTCGGGAAAAGGTATCAACCGAATATAAGGGAGGTGAATAAGAAACTGTTAACTTAGCTAACTCTGGCCCTGAAAGGAATGTTTACATAGGGAAAGCCTGCCCTGAAGCAATTAGAGAAGATATATTGAGGGCATTGAATAAAGATATATCTACAATAGCTTGGGGGTATGAAGATCTAAAAACATTTGATACTTTTGTAACAACTCATACTATTCCTTTGAAGCCTGAAGCTAGACCATTTTAGTAGAAATAGCGTCCTGTCAATGCCTTGATTGAACCACTAATCTTTAAGGAAGTTAAAAAAATTATTTATGAAAGAATAATCTTCCCTGTACGCCATTCAACATGGGTGGCTAACTTGGTTCCAATTCATAAAAAGAATGGGGAGATCAGACTATGTGTAGATTTTAGGAATCTGAATAGAGCTTTAGAAAAGGACAACTACCCACTCCCTTCTCTGGACAAAGTCTTGCAAACTGTCAATGGGTCTCAAATGATGTCGTTCCTAGATGGTTATTCTGGGTACAATCAAGTGATCATTAATTATGAAGACAGAATGAAGACAACCTTCACTACTAAGTGGGGAACATTTGCTTACAGGAGGATGCCATTTGGTTTAATAAACACTGGAGCAACTTTCAGCGTGCAATGGACGTAGCGTTCAATTATATATATATATATATAAATTTTTTGGTGTCCCAGGGTATCCCCGCGACCTCTGCCCAGTGCCCCAACCTTACATTGGTTCAGATTGAGGGCGAGCAGAGGGTGAGACTAATCCTTGGAGCTGTGGTGCAATCAACACCTGCCCCCAAGTGTCTGTAGTGTTCTTTAATCAACTCAATAACTAGGAACATGAATTCCTCTACTCAGGGATTGAACATTACAACTGGCAGTCATGACCTACTAAATAACCTCATTTAATTATCAACCTAGGGACGTAAACTTGAAATGGGATAGCACAAGATATGCACTAATCACCCTTCCAGACATACATGATTCCTAAAATGCCTTATACTATAATTTAAGTACTGGAAACTTTACTGTTTAACTTTGCTTGGAAATGAAAAACTCGTAAGATAACCTATTTTGCCTCTAGTGGCTACAGGAACAGTTGACAGCTCTGTGTTTCTACCAACTACAGGAACAGTCACATTAACTTCTATGAAGGAAAATGCAGCTATTCTATCTTGCAGAATAAAAGTATGGACAGTTCCCTAAGTGGGCCCCCTTAGGTAGTGCCAAAAGCAGACAACAGATTAAGTGACACTTCATAAGCTTTATTGATTCAATGCAAACAAGTACATGGCACAATCTCTTGGCTGAATTTCTAAGATTGAAAGTGTATTACAAAAGCGATTTTTCCAACCACTTCTCTGAAGGAGAATAGGCTATTTATTGAAAAACTAATCCTAACTACTAACCAACCTTCCCTTATAAAACGGGAGAAATTTATTACATTAAACCAACTTAAGTAAAGAGGTGAATGACAATGCAAGAAATAAGTCAAATTGGTTGAGCAGTCTTAAAGTGCCATCATCCTGGATTCATGCACCACCAAGACGACTGGCCTAGATTTCTAGAACACTCTCCCTGCATGGCGGATGAGTTGAAATTGTCTCCTCATCTTTTGTTGTTGAACTAGTCTTTATGGATTTGGTCTTCAATTTTTCAATTGGAAATTGAATTCCTTTCCTTCAATCATGGTACCTGCAAAATATCTCACCATCTTTTCCTGAGGAAGAAGGTTAGCTCAACACGTTCATCCTTTAAGAAAATCCATTACTTTATTCATTCATTAAGTATTAAACTAAGGCAAACATTGTTTCAGATATGGTTGTAGGAAGTTTTGGTCATAAAGTATTTATCAGAGTAATAAAACATTAAAAGTAATAATCATGGGACTTCTTATCACAACATACTTATCATATTTAAGTCATAAAGAGGTCTATATCTATCCCATAAATAGACTGAATGTTTGTTTTATCATAATAAAAACAACAAAGTATTTATAAAAGTATGATCAAAATGTGCCAAAGACTTGGCTCATCAGTGTCTGCGGCCGAATAATTTCACGGGCCAGCTAGAGTCGAACCCAAGACCTCGAGGAGCAAACCCAAGACTCAAGCCAACTCCGCTAACCCGCAGGGGAAAAAGGTTGTATGGTGATCCAAGCCATTATTACCCCGGGTCAGTGGAGCCAACCTGATCATAGCATACTGACCCCCGCCTTTTCCACTACGAAGGCGAGTCAAACCTGTGTCCTCGAGGGAGCAAACCCCAAGACCCATCCAACTCGTCTACAAGTGGCGGCTAAGAAAAAAAAGGTTGTATGGTGATCCTAGCCGTTATTACCCCGGGTCAGTGGAGCCGGCCTGGTTGTAGCATACCGACCCCCACCTTTTCCACTATGAAGGCGAGTCAAACCTGTGTCCTCGAGGGAGAAAACCCCAAGACCCAACCAACCCGTCTACAAGTGGTGGCTAAAAGCTTGTATGGTGATCCCAGTCATTATTACCCTAGGTCAGTGGAGCCAGCCTAGTAGTAGCATACTGACACTCACCTTTTCCACTACGAAGGTGAGTCGAACCTGTGTCCTCAAGGGAGCAAACCCCAAGACCCAACCAACCCATCTACAAGTGGCAGCTAAAAGGTTGTATGGTGATCCCAGCTGTTATTACCCTGGGTCAGCGGAGCCAGCTTGGTCGTAGCATATTGACCCCTTCCTTTTCCACTACGAAGGTGAGTCGAACCTATGTCCTCAAGGGAGAAAACCCCAAGACCCAGCCAATCCATCTACAAGTGGCGGCTAAAAAGGTTATATGGTGATCCCAGTCGTTATTACCCCAGGTCAGTGGAGCCGACCTAGTCGTAGCATACTAACCCTCGCTTTTTCCATTATGAAGGTGAGTCAAACCTGTGTCCTCAAGGAGCAAACCCCAAGACCCAGCCAACCTGTCTACAAGTGGCAGCTTAAAAGGTTGTATGGTGATCCCAGCCGTTATTACCCTTGGCTAGCGGAGCCGACCTGGTCGTAGCATACCGACCCCTGCCTTTTCCACTACGAAGGCAAGTCGAACCTGTGTCCTCAAGGGAGCAAACACCAAGACCCAACCAACCCATCTACAAGTGGCAGCTAAAAAAGGTTGTATGGTGACCCCAGTCATTATTACCCCGAGTCAACAGAGTCGGCCTGGTCGTAGCATACTTACCCCCACCTTTTCCACTACAAAGGTGAGTCGAACTTGTGTCCTTGAGGGAGAAAACCCCAAGACCCAGCCAACCCGTCTACAAGTGGCGGCTAAAAGGTAGTATGGTGATCCCAACCGTTATTACCCCAGGTCAGCGGAGCCGGCCTGGTCATAGCATACTGACCCCCACCTTTTCCACTACAAAAAAAAGGTTGTATGGTGATCCCAGTCGTTATTACCCCAGGTCAGCGGAGCTGGCCTGGTCGTAGCATATTAACCCCCAACTTTTCCACTACAAAGGTGAGTCAAACCTATTTCCTTGAGGGAGAAAACCCCAAGACCCAGCCAACCCATCTACAACCGGTGGTTAAAAAGGTTGTATGGTGATCCCAAATGTTATTACCCTGGGTCAGCGGAGCCAACTTGGTCGTAGCATACTGACCCCCACCTTTTCCACTACGAAGGCAATTCGAACCTGTGTCCTCGAGGGAGCAAACCCCAAGACCCAACCAACCCGTCTACAAGTGGCAGCCAAAAGGTAGTATGGTGATCCCAGCCGTTATTACCTCGAGTCAGCGGAGCTGACCTGGTTGTAGCATACTGACCCTCACCTTTTCCACTACGAAGGTGAGTCGAACCTGTGTTCTCAAGGGAGAAAACCCCAAGACCCAGCCAACCTATCTACAAGTGGCAGCTAAAAGGTTGTATGGTGATCCCAACTGTTATTCCCTCGGGTTAGCAGAGCCGACCTGGTCGTAGCATATTGACCCCCACCTTTTCCACTACAAAGGCAAGTTGAACCTGTGTCCTCGAGGGAGCAAACCCCAAGACCCAACCAACCCATCTACAAGTGGTGGCTAAAAGGTTGTATGGTGATCCCTGTTGTTATTACCTCGGGTCAATCGAGCCGACTTGGGCATAGCATATTGACCCCCACCTTTTCCACTACGAAGGCGAGTCAAACCTATGACCTCGAGGGAGAAAACCCCAAGACCCATCCAACCCGTCTACAAGTGGCATCTTAAAAGGTTGTATGGTGATCCCAACCGTTATTACTCTGGGTCAGCGGAGCCGACTTGGTCGTAGCATACTGACCCCCGCCTTTTCAACTACGAAGGCGAGTCGAACCTGTGTCCTCGAGGGAGCAAACCCCAAGACCCAACCAACATGTCTACAAGTGGTGGCTAAAAGGTTGTATGGTGATCCTAGCCGTTATTACCCTGAGTTAGCGGAGCCAGCCTGGTCGTAGCATACTGACCCCCACCTTTTCCACTACAAAGGTGAGTCGAACCTGTGTCCTCGAGGGAGCAAACCCCAAGACCCATCCAACCCGTCTACAAGTGGCAGCTAAAAGGTTGTATGGCGATTCCAACCGTTATTACCCCAGGTTAGCAGAGTCAACCTGGTCGTAGTATACTAACCCCTGCCTTTTCCACTACAAAGGCGAGTCAAACATGTGTCCTCGAGGGAGCAAACCCCAAGACCCAGCGAACCCGTCTACAAGTGGCGACTTAAAAGGTTGTATGGTGATCCCAACTGTTATTACCTCGGGTCAGCGGAGCCAGCCTGGTCGTAGCATACTGACCCCCACCTTTTCCACTACGAAGGCGAGTCGAACCTGTTTCCTCGAGGGAGCAAACCCCAAGACCCAGCCAACCCGTCTACAAGTGGTGCCTTAAAGGTTGTATGGTGATCCTAGCTATTATTACCCCGGGTCAGTGGAGCCAGCTTGGTTGTAGCATACTGACCCCCGCCTTTTCCACTATGAAGGCGAGTCGAACCTGTGTCCTCGAGGGAGAAAACCCCAAGACCCAGCCAATCCATCTACAAGTGGTGGCTAAAAAGGTTGTATGGTGATCCCAGACGTTATTACCCTGGGTCAGCAGAGCTGGCCTGGTCGTAGCATACTGACCCCCACCTTTTCCACTATGAAGGTGAGTCGAACTTGTGTCCTCGAGGGAGCCAACCCAAAGACCCAGCCAACCCGTCTACAAGTGGCGACTACATAGCATTCAAATATTTGATTGGTAAGTGCATCATCATTTATATGGATGACCTGACAGTATTCTCTAAAGACAGACTAAACCATGCTACATACTTGGCTAAAGTTCTTGAAAGATGTATCCAATATGGTGTTTCTCTGATTCCTAAAAAGTGTGTGTTTGGGGTTTCTGAAGGGAAAATTTAGGGACACATAATCTCGAAAAGAGGGATATCGATAAATCCAGACCAAGTTGAGTCTATTCTGAAGTTAACCATGCCAAGAAGTAAGAAAGAGATGAGATCTTTCTTTGGAAAGATCAACTTTGTGAGGAAGTTTATCACAGGTTTCACATAAATTGTTAAACCTTTGAACGAAATGATGAAGAAAGATGCTAGAATAGAATGGAGTAATGAGGCAAAGACTACTTTTTCTCAGGTTAAGCAATCCATTTCAAAGGCACCAATCCTCACCAGTCCTAACTACTTGAAGCCATTTTATATTTACTCTTTTGCTTATGAACATTCATGTGCAGCTGTCCTGACACAACGAAGGGAGGAAGGGGATGAAAGGCCAATTGCCTTCATGAGCTCTCCATTTAAGAATGTTGAAGTCAAGTACCCACCTCTTGAGAAACAAGCTTTTGCGTTGGTTAGAGTTGTCAAGAAGTTCAGGCATTATATCCTTCGAAGTCAAATCATTGTTGTGGTTCCTGATGTTGTTGTGAAGTCTCTACTTATGCAGAGTGAGTTGGGGGAACGAAGGGGGAAATGGATGGTTATTTTGTAGGAGTTCGATTTGGAGATTCACCCTATGAAACTTGTCAGAGGTCAAGGCCTGTCTAAAGCAATGGCAGATGCTGGTAAGAACATTATTTGTCAACAATACATAACATAGTCCTTTTCTAATGACTCTTGGTATGCCGATATTATTTATTTCATGCTCAATAATCGGTGCCCAAAGGGAATGAATACAACTCAGAGGAGAGCACTGAGAATGAAAATATTCCTTTACATGCTCAAAGGAGGATTGTTATATAGAAATAATTTTGAGGGGGTTTATCTACGATGCCTCGATCACCAAGAAGCTAAGCATGCAATTGCTGAATTTCATGGGAAACATGGCATGGGTCATGGTTCTGCAGATTCTTTAGCACATCAGATCCTTAGATCTGGTTATTATTGGTCATGTGTGTTTAAGGATTCCCACCAACATGTAAGGACATGTCATATATGTCAAACCTCTGCATCAAGAGAGTGCCATCCAACCATGCCATTACAACCTGTTTATGAGGTAAGGCCATTTGCCCAATGGGCACTTGACTTTATTGGGATAATTAACCCAAATTCCTTTGTAGGACATAAATTCATTTTGACTGCCACAAATTATTGCACAAGATGGACCGAAGCTATACCTTGCAAGAATAGCACAACATAGGTAGTAATCAAGTTCCTCATTGAATGCATCACAACCAAGTTTGGAGTATCCTTTGCACTAGTATGTGATAATGGCCCTGCCTTTTCTTCTGTCGAGTTCATTTTATGGGCTTATGATCATAGTATTGTTTTAAATTATTCTTCAAATTATTATCCGCAAGGAAATGGAGTTGCGGAATCAACTAATAAGAATCTCCTAGGAGTAATCAAAAAATTGTTAGAGAACAATCTTAGAGATAGACACACCTAGTTAAGATTTTCTTTGTGGGCAGATAGGACTAGGATCAAAGCTGCTTTAAAGACTTCACCATTTAAGCTAGTGTATGGCCAAGAGCCTGTGTTCCCTATTCACTTGCAAATACCTGTCCTAAAATTTATGTAGATATTTTACTCTAGTGATGATAGGATTGAAGTAAGGTTAGCCAACTTACTGAAATTAGAAGAGCAGAGAGATGTTGCTTTGCAACAATTCTTTAGGCACTAGGCTGTTGTCAAATGTTGGTTTGACAAAAGAGCCAAAGTCAAGGCTTTTAGGATATCAAACCTTGTGCTACTATGGGATAAGGCTAACGAAAAGAAGGGCAGTCACCAGAAGTTTGATACGCTTTGGTTGGGTCCCTATCAAATTGTTGAAATCCTAGGAGAAAATGCTTTCCGGCAGAGTAGTTTAATAGGAGAATCTATCCCATTGCTTGTCAATGGACAGTTTCTCAAACATTATTTTGGGTCATAAAAGGGTCTAGTATTTTGTTGGGTTGTATATATGTAAATAGTTTGTTGTTCCATTGGTTTTTTCTTTTCCTTGTGTTTTTCTTGCTTTTGTCCCTTTGTTTTTGTGGGGGGCCTTCATTTTATTCAATTTAGTTGTAAGAGGGGTTGTTATCTAAAGTATACTTTGGTTACTAGGAGAGAAGTTGGTTTAGAAATTTTTAGATTTTCTGATTGGATGATTTTGTTCTAAATTCATTGTTTTATGTCCATTGTCAATGAGAGTTGTGGAAAGTCATTGAGAACAAGGTGTAAAGTAAGCAATCTTCACTAACTATGATTGAATCTGTCACAAATCATCAGAAACATCTCCTTTTGTAAAGGTATATTTGTCTTAGGACTATGGTGTTGCAAGATTTGAGTGAAAAATACGATTCCCTAGATGTTATTATGAGGTCTGTTGTAGTTTTCAACCCAGTACAAATGTTGGACATATGACATATTGAGAGGGAATTGAAGAAAGAAACTTCAAGAATTTGTAAAGGTATATTTGTCTTAGGACTATGGTGTTGCAAGATTTGAGTGAAAAATACGATTCCCTAGATGTTATTATGAGGTCTGTTGTAGTTTTCAACCCAGTACAAATGTTGGACATATGACATATTGAGAGGGAATTGAAGAAAGAAACTTCAAGAAAAAAAAGAAAAAAGAGAACTATCTAAGAAAATAAAACTCAATACTAAATGGGTGATTCCAGTATCTCTACCAGGGCTATGGACACCTGACTGGTAGTAGAGCAATGTTGTGAGGAAACTAGAGGTATCTTCGTTGGAGCTATGGATGCTTGATTGGCAGCGGAGCAATGCCCAGGATATCATTGCACAACAGTTAAAGGGAATCAACTCATGTAGTTCAAATCTTGCACATAATTGTTCAAATGATGAGGAAAACTTTGTAAAAGGGTGATGCACCATTAAGTACACACATAGATTCAAGGGTAGCCATTGTTGATTTACATTTGAGATTTTAGCTCAACCTTCTTTACTGAAACTGACCTAACTAGAATTGTGATGTTCATAAACCAGGAGTTCTAGGTGACTGAATCCTTCAATTTCTTGAAAATGATTAAACTATTTTCCTAGCCAAGTCACCAATTGTTATGCCTTGCATAACCACCCCATTTTAAACTTGATTAAAATAGGTCCCCCCCTTTCTGTTTTGTTTTCCTTCAGTTTTGTGTCATGTGCCTTAGGAGTTTTCTTTCTTTCTTGGGCCTTTTTCTTTTTTGTTCTTGCGGACGCAGAATGTGGATCGAAACCAAACTTTGGAATTTGTTACAAGTCCAGTTCTGTTTCTGGTTCTGGTTCTGGTTCCGCCTGTTGCATTTGTTTTGCCTTTTTATCCTTGCGTTTGGTCATGGGGTGTTTTCTTCCCTTCTTTTTCTTTATCTTGTCTCTTTCTTCATCGTCTCTTTGTGTGTTGTTGGAGGCGGAGTCAGGATGGAAATTGAACCTGTAACTTGGAGAAGTTTCAAGGTCTAGTTTCTGTTCTGCTTCTGCCCCCGTTGGGGTTCAATTGGGATTAGTTTTCATTTTGATCCCACTTGCATTCATTTTTGTTTATTGCTTGTGTTTGGTCTATTTGTTGCGGGGATGGGTTCGGAAAGGATTTGGGATCTGAGGTTTTTGTAAAGTTCTTTTTCCTCATTCGGTTCTGACTCTGCCCCCTGCCCTGCTGCGCGTCTCAGGATTCCTTTGCTTTCTTAAGGACGCGGAATGCGGACCAAAATGTGGGTTGAACATGGAGATGTTGGTCATTTCCAAGTTTAGTTTTCATTCCAGATTCGGTTCTGATCGCTTGGTCTATTGGTCGAGTTTTGGTTCTCCCATGCTTGCTTTCTTGCGGGGTCATAGCTGGAACGGTGAGAGGAATTTAAAGTCAATGAATAGTCTTGTGTTTTGTCCCCGTTCTAACTTTGGTCTCGGTTTCGATTTCATTTTGGTTCCACCTTTGCCAGAGTTGAGTTTTTGCTAAAAGTATGAGAAGGGGAGGGTATGAAAGGCAAGACAAATGCTATCGACATGAGTTACAATGATATCTATCCAAAATGGCTCCGTCGGTGAGACATCTACCGTCGCTGTGAGATCATTCTGACTGACCAAAGGTCATGCCAATCTTTGGGTTTTTTCCTAACTTCGGGATTTTCCTACCTAGTTGAATTTTCCCGGATTCCTTTAGTCTCCCGGAAATGTGCTGGTGTCCGGAGTTTTGCGCTCTTCATGGAATTCCGGTCTAGCCATATTTTTTTGAATTCTCTGCTATGCGATGTGAAGCTTCAAAATTGGATGATTCCAGTGATAAATTATTATGTTTCCATGCTTTAATTTGGTAAATTACATAGTGATTATGTTGCTTTTGATCATTTTAATAAATCTATTGTTGATATTGGTGCCTCACTAGGAGAATTTTCTTGGTTCAAAATTTTCCAAAATCCCTCCCAGAATGGTTTTCCCGGGTTAGCTCGAAATCCTAAACTTCCAGTGTTGATGCTTAATGGACAATTTAATAGTTTTATCATGATGTTGAGCTAACACTTGGATAAAAATGTTGTCAACATTTGGATTCTCACATTGGTATTTGATGGATGCAGGCTGAGTCTAGCAAGGCAATGGCTGGAAAGGCTAAAGGACATAAAGGGATCATCCATCTCTGAAGCAGAAAAGAGATGAAGTTGGACGAAAAGAGTAGGATTCCTGAGAGAAAGATAGCCTCAGTCTGGTCTGAGGTTTTAGACACCAATGCATGAGGAGGTCTACATCATTGAGGACTGCCATCGAAGAATATGAAGGTTCAGAAAATTCGGACCATGGCACATTGCACGAAAGAGCGTAGCTCAGGAAAATCCTTCTACGCAGAAATTCTGTGAAGACTATAAATCCACGAGCATTATAAAGCTACCGTCTTGTGCATTCTATGAGTTTCTCAGATCTGTGAGCTGATGAAAGTGGCCCAAGGGAAGCAGTGCTAAGCTTAGCGATTTGAATCAAAGAATATATTGTGGTAATGAATGATATTGTTGATGAACCAAGGCATCTTAATCTGGAACGATTGAGGAAGTGGTGGTAGATGTTTATTCTTCAGTCAATAAAAGATCAAGTAATTGAACACAGGTTGGATGGCATAGCTACCTATAGTGTGGTCATTAATGAATATCAATCAAACAAGAGAGAATGGGACAATACAATGGGACAGATCTGAAGGATGATATTAATGCTATTGAATCAAAAACTAGGGTTTCACCTATGCCACTTTTGGATGGCTTGCAGAGGACGTTCTTGATGATGAGGGCCAAAATGGAGAAAAGTATGGGTGACATGGGGGAAGCAGTTAATGCAAAGATGCATCGAAAGTCATGGTTCCTCATCGTTTTACTTTTCCTTTTCTTCACGCGTTTTGGTTTGAGTTATGAGGTAAATCCTGGGCCAATCTGGTTGGTTCCCTCACATTTAATGCATGTTTGACTTTGTTTTCAAACTCTTCTAGGGTCGACGTGTTCTGTGACTGACTTATTTTGCAAAACCCTAAACTGGGCCGACACGTCTGACACATGGGATATATACAACGTTTTGCCTCTTTTGTGGCGATCTCTGGAGGATTAAAAAAGTTTTAGAGACTAGAGAGTAAGTTTTAGAGAAGAGTTAGAAAGATGAGAAAAGTTAGAAGAAAAGCAAGTTAGGGTTTTTTTAAGCAAGTTAGACATTTTTGCAGTTCAGCAGGAGGAGGTGATGTATCTTCCTGATTTTCTTAGCATAGATGGAGATAATTTGAAGACATGGGTTTCTATACACTAGTGATCTTGCCAAATTTGTAAATGCTACTTATTTATTTCATTAACAGTAGGAGCAGCTAGATTTAAACCTACTTTATATTATGCTCTAGAATGGTATTCATTTTTTTTGGGTTAATCATTTTGATTTGAAAAGATTTTAAGGAATGAAATTTTATCTTATGTTTTGTTTAAATGATGATTTGCAATCTACTGTTAAAGTTTTCACTGTGAATGAATGAAACTTTGTATCAATTACGGGCTAATTTTATTTTGCAGTCCTAGTTTAGGAATTCCTTGGAAGGCAACAAGTCTGATTAGTTGAATGAATCAACATTCTTTTCAGTTTGAAAACCTTGATATATATCTTTTTCTATTTCTTTAAAACCACTGGTTAAAGTAGGTTTAGATAGATGTTTGATCTTGTAACAATCCAGAAGCTCAAAACCAGCAGGCCCCTTGAACATTACAACCATATTGACTACTTTGTGAAACAAAAACGTTGTGAACCAACATTAAAGACCTTGGGAGGTGATCAGTTTGATTACTGATTGTCTTTTTTAGGAGAGGTGAGATACTTTCACTTTTATCTTACCTGCATGTTGTGTGTGTCAACTTGGCGCATCAACACCACTTATGCTAATCAATACTAACAAATGCCTCCATACACACTTTAACCCGCTTATGATCCAATTGCTTCAACACCATCCTCATCATACCAACAATATCTTTCGTACAATCAACCTAGCTCATCCAATCTAACTCCCGTAACACCTATCAATAAATATCTAGAAGAAGTCAAAGCTGTGTTAAAGGAATTACAAGCAGGGACCGACAAAAAATTATTCAAGTTTGAAGACATTTGTCCTTACCCGTTTGGTCCTTCAATCTCATTGGTTCCTTTCCTAAAGCATTTCAAAATGTCAAAATTTGATAAGAATAAAGGAACCAAAGACCCCAAGGCTCACCTTCAAGAGTTCTATGCCCATTGCCAAGAAGTCATGCATAATGACAATTACCTCATGAGATTGTTTCCTAGGAGTTTACAAGGAATAGCTCTTGATTGGTTCATGGGTCTTGAGAAGGGATCTATCAAGTCTTTTGCACAGCTTTCAAAATATTTTTTCTCCCACTTCTCCTTTAATCTGGAGAAGGATATCAATATGTTAGACCTACTAAAGGAAAAGCAATGTGAGGGAGAAAAATTTGTGAGCCATCTACAAAGATGGTGAGCCTTAGCCAGTCGCATGAAATCCCCACTAAAGGAAAAAGACATGGTCACCCTATTCATCAAAAACTTTCATCCGGATATGGCTCTCAACTTCAAACTTCATTGTGTCACGACCTTTGCAGTAATAGTGGAGAAATTTCCTATTCTTGAGAGGGCCCTTATCGCCAAAGGGCTAGTCAAAATCTTTAACTTTGATAAGGAAAAATTATTTGAGGATAAGCCTCATTATTGGAACAAAAATAAAAATGCTATCAATGATGGTTTCACTGACTCTAAACATGTCCAAGTGTATAATGCTTCGCAAAAGCCGCAATATCTGTCTTTGCAACTGTTAAATCCTCATGCTATATCAATGCCACAGGTCGTCCTACCCAACAATCCAATCAGAACAAGCAAGGGGGTAAGAAACATCAATTCACTCAACTAAGGGAACCCCGAAGTGTCGTGTTTAATAGGCTCCTTCAAGCTAATTACTCGATTACATATCCCGTGACCAAGCCACCCAATGAATCCAAGCCTAAACCAATTTGGTTTAAAGAAAATGAATATTGTTTGTTCCACAAGATTAAAGGGAATACATTGAATAAGTGTTAAAGTCTGAAAACGTACATCCAAGATCTCATAGATCAGGGTCACATACATGTGGATGCCAACATGACACCTTCGTCCAATGCTTAATTGAAAATATATCAATTTTTTTTCTTTAAGTATAAACAAGGTCCTAATACATCAAACTCAAGCCTAGGGCCTAGCAATAAAAATAGTCAGAATAATAGCACCAACAACATCAGTTACAAAAATGTGCCACTTAACTATGAAGGTCTCATCATGCACATCAAACAAGTGGAACCACGTGTATCTATGATATGCATAAAAGGCAAGGATCCACAATGTGTTGTTACCACCCATTGAACCCACATCACAGTCCTTGGAGCCTCTCCATCCACCTAGCCGCAACCTATGAGTTCTCAATACAACATTCTTGACCATTTGGGAAAGACTTCGGCATAGATATCCATTTTGGACTTGCTTAAGTCTTCTCCCGCACACCAAGAAATCCTAAATAAGGCCTTACGGCACACCCAAGCTCCTAATGACATAGACCCTATGCAATTTCAAGCATTGGTAGGGCACCTCTCTACCACCTATCAATTAGGTTTTAGCCAAAATAACATGCCCTGCATTGACTCTAATCATAACCATCCCCTCCATCTAGAGGTCCTGGTAAATTGTCATAAAGTAAAGAGGGTCTTGGTAGATAATGGTTCTGCCCTTAACATTTGTACATTAAAATTCATAAAACAGGTGGGATACACCCATGCTAATTTAAATAATCAAGTCATCACAATCAAGGCGTATGATAATGCATAGCGTGATTCTGAAGGAACAATATGTCTTCCGATCCAAGTTGGTCCAACTGTGAAATACACTACTTGTCATGTCCTTGATCTGGAACTCCCTTATAACCTCCTTCTCAGTCATCCATGGATTCATGCCATGCAAGTCGTTCCATATACATACCATTAATGTCTAAAATTTTCATTCAATGGGGTAGAAGTTACCATCCACACAGATCCCCAACCATTTGAATATTGTCACACATTAGAAGCTTCTTTTCCTCATTCCCACTATTGTCTTAGAGTGGAAATGGGACCCCCACAGACATCATCATTCCACTCATCTACCACCGCACTAGCCACCACTTCATCCACTCCATCATCCACATCTGATTCCACCCTTACCAAAGTACAAATCATTGGCAAAGGATGTGGTGAATATGAAATGCACACAATTTTGAATGTGGCAACTATGCCACCCTCACCACACACATATGGCCAACCTTCTTAGTCTACAAGGAAACCAAAAGAGAAAACTCTCACTCTCAGCTCCAAGAACGTGGGAACCGGTACTTACTACTCTCCTGGGTTAAGACAAGATACACTAGAAGATGACATAAGCCAATGGGTCTACCGCGAGGAACCTGATCCCTCTCCTCCTTTGAAATAATATTTCCAGGAGAACTATCTTTGGCCCTCTAAGTTTGCAGAGAAGTACAATTATTAGGGGGGAGGCCTTGGTGCCGAAGAGCAAGGAAGGAAACACCATATTGAGGCTATAATAAGACCAAGATACTCGAGCTCGGGTCATGACACAAAACAAAGGGACCTATAGCATCATCCAGTGCCTCTAACAACGTCAGTGAGAGCAACAGTATCCTTGAAGACATACCAGAGGAGGAATCCATCATACACGCATACGATGATGTAGATCACACTAACCTCTCTTCCATGTTCGGCTGCTTATACATCTTCACCATTAGCCTATCCCTTCAACATCCTGAACTCATAGACTGGGACCTACATGGTAGCACACCTATCGATACCTTTCCTTCTATGGATCAATACGTACATCTTATGGGATTGGGGGAAGATGAAAACCCTAACGACAAAAGTAAAAAGAAGCAAAATAAAAAAGGGTCACCTAGTGAAAACCTCCCCGAGGCACTTCTTGACCTAGAGAAAGTAAAAACAAAGGGTGTATCTGATAGCAAAAACCTTAATAAGGCGCTAGAAGATGGGGATGTTCATCTTCCCCTTGTAGGGACTCAGTTATCTGAATGATCACCCATCCTAATAGAGGAAACATAGGAAATAAATTTTGGAACTAAAGAGGATGCCAAAATCACATACGTAGCCAAAGCACTTTTAGAAGAAGAATATTCTACCATCTCCAAGCTTCTCAAAGAAGGCATCATCAATTTCGCATGGACATATTCAGACATGCCAGGCCTTGATCTTGCCTTAGTAGTACATCATCTGGACGTATGTCCTGATGCCAAACCTATCAAGCAAAATCTCCAAAAAATGCACCCCCAAGTAGCTCTACCAATTAAGAAAGAGTTGGAGAAGCTATTAGAAGTTGTATTCATAAGGCCCATTGACTACTCGGATTGGATCTCAAAAGTAGTGCTTGTAGCCAAACCAAACAGCGCTATGAGAGTATGTAAAAACTTCCATGACCTCAACAAGGCTTGTCCCAAAGATTATTTTCCTTTGCTAAACATCGACATGTTGGTTGACCTCACTGCAGAACACGAGATGCTTTCCCTCATGGATTGCTTCTATGGATACAATTAGATCAAAATTGCGCCTGAAGACCAACATAAAACAACTTTCACCACACCATGGGGCACCTTCTGTTATAATGTTATGCCCTTTGGCCTTAAAAATGCGGGAGCAACCTATTAACGAGCTATGACCATTATCTTCCATGACCTCATCCACATCATAATGGAAGATTATGTTGATGATCAATTAGGGAAATCAAGAACAAGGGAAGAACATCTTGTGGTCCTCAAGAATATCTTTAAGCGTTTAGAGCAGTATAAGCTAAGGCTAAATCCTAAGAAATGTGTCTTTGGGGTCACATCAGGAAAACTACTGGGATTCATTGTCTCCTGAAGAGGTATAGAAGTCGATCTAGGGAAAGTCAAGGCAATCATGGATATGCCTCCACCACGCAATCTCAAATAGTTAAGAAGACTACAAGGTAAGTTACAATCCATTTGGCAGTTCATTGCTAAATTAGCCAACAAGTGCCAGTCATTCACTCATCTCCTGAAGAAAGATACTGCCTTTAAGTGGAATCAACAATGTCAACTCGACTTTTACAAGATCAAAGAGTATTTGGCTCACCTGCCAATCCTTATGCCACCAATTCTTGGTAAACTACTCCTGTTGTATATTTTTGCTACTTTCGTAGAACTGGGGGCATTGTTGGCACAACATGACGATTCATCAAAGGAAAGAGCAATATGTTACATTAGCCGGACCCTTGTGGGTTATGAGCTTAATTATTCCCCAATGGAAAAATATTTCCTAGCTGTGGTTTTCAATTCACAAAAGCTCTAACATTACATGCTTAGTCACCCGATGAAGCTCATCTCCAAGGTCAATCCACTCAAATATCTATTATCCAGAATAAATATGACTGGTCGCATGGCTAAGTGCGTCATGCTGTTAAGTGAATTTGATATAGAATATGTAGATTGAAAAGCTATTAAAGGACAAGTGATAGTTGATCAGTTAGTAGATGCTCCCCTAGTGGATGCCTATCCTTTGACAACAAAATTTCCTGATGAAGGGGTCTTCACAGTAACAGAAGTGGCCAAATGGACACTGTACTTTGATGGGTCATACCCACACAATGCATCGGGGGCAGGAATCTTGCTTGCCACCCCCCAGGGTGATTATATACCAAAGCCATTCAGGTTAGCTTTTCTGTGCATAAACAGCATAGCTGAATACAAAGCTCTTCTTACTAGCCTCAAAATTGCAATCCAATGGAATATTACTCACTTAAGAGTCTTTGGTTATTCTCAATTAATCATTAAATAGGTCAACGATGAGTTTCTCACAAAAGATGATAAGCTATTGCCTTATAACCGCATGGTAGATGACTTCAAAAAGTATTTCACTTCCATCCAGTTTGATCAAATTTCAAGGGTACAAAATAAAGCAGTAAATTCCATGGCTACCATTGGCTCTTTAATTGACATACCTAAAGACAAAAAAAAGTGTGAGTTCCTTGTTGAACAACTATTAATCCCAACTTATGATATCCCGAAGAATGAGATGGTGTGTGACATTGTAGGTCCCACATCACCATGGTACCATGATATCTACACTTACCTTCACGACAATATCCTACCTCTCGATCTCACATGCAATCAAAGAAAATATTTCATCCAACGAACATCCTGTTACATAATTGTAGGTGATACACTTTATCGATGTGGGTATGATGGAACCCTCCTCCAATGTCTGAACGAGATTGAAGCCCATACTACATTAATAGAAGTACATAGTGGTGTCTATGGGGCCCAATCAAATGGCATGGACCTAACTAAGAGAATTCTCATAGTAGGATACTATTGGCTTACATCAGAACATGATTCTTGTGAGTTTGTCAAGAAGTGCCTACCTTGTCAATAACACGCAGATTTGATACATGCTCATGCACAAGATCTGTAGCCTCTTATAACACCATAGCCCTTCTCTCAGTGGGGTTTCGACCTAATCAACAAGATATATCCCCCATCCTCCAATGGCCATACCTTTATCATCACTGCAACTGAGTACTTCACCAAGTGGGTGGAAGCAATGCCACTCTCACAAATCACAGGTACTCAGATTTCCAAATTTATCCTCTTCCATATTCTCTATAGATATGGAATACTATCCACCATCATTTCTGACAACGGCAAGCCATTCAAGAACCAAGGTATGAAACATCTTTGTGACACCTTCCATATCCAACATCATTGGTCTACACCTTATTACCCCTAGGATAATGGTTAGGCAAAAGCCACCAACAGAACCCTCATCAGGATCCTTAAAAAGGTGGTCAATAATATTGGTCGAGAATGGCACCTTCACATCCATCCCGCCCTTTGGACATACCGCACTTCCATCCTCACTCCTACCAGCGCCACTCTGTATTCCCTTGTTTATGGTTTCGAGGCCATCTTGTCGATTGAGGCAGAAATTCCCTCACTGAGAATCTCCTTGAAGAATCTTATCAGCGATGAAGATGCTCGGGTCACAAGACTTAGCCAATTGGAACTCCTCGATGAAAGAAGGATCAAAGCCTATGACCATCTTCAAGCCTACCAAAATCACCTTAAAAGAAGCTACAACAAGAAGGTTTGTCCTCGCCAGTTCAACATTAGTGACCTAGTCCTCAAGGAGAATTAGCGTACTCAACAAGATCAAGATAAGGAGGGAAAATTTGAAGCAAATTGGCTTGGTCCCTATGTCATCACAACAAAGTATGGATCAGGAGCATACAAACTTGATACACCTGAAGGAGAGCCCCTAGAGGAGCCCATCAACATCATGCTCCTGAAAAGGGTTTACACTTAAGTCAGCTGGGGCATTCTATCCTGCAAAATAAAAAAAATACAAAAAAAGTAAAAAATTATGAAAAAAAACAAAAAATACCCAAAAATAGTAAAGAGAAATAATTCTTGCTATATTGAAAACCACCCTTGGTGGCGCCTTGGATAAGTACATTTGGTGAAAACCTAGTTACAGGAGCCATTCGTAAAGGGCTTAATCATTATCTACTTTGCGTCCTAGTTACTTTATGCTTTCACCCATCCTAATCTCATATCCCTATCATCCCATCAATCCTATCCTCCCATCCACATGCATCATCCAGTCGCTTGGTATATTTTGGTTGAGCATTGGACAAGCTTCATCTGCTATCTGTCATCCTAATCTTTTATCCTAATTTGAGCTTGTATCGTCAGTCTTGTCATTGTGTCGATCCTTCACTTTCATCTAGATTTCTTCATTGTGTCGGTCTCCATTTAGATCCCATCCTGTCATGTCGGTCTTTTGTCTTTGTTGAACTACGTTGCCCCTACGCTTTCACATAGACAAGGATGATCATTTGATCCACCCACAGGGTATTTTTTCCATCTTGTTTTGGTCATCCAATGTGGTCTCCATTGGCCCCTTTACGCTCTTATTCCTAGTCAATCATTTTCAAACTACATTGCGCCTGCACTTTCACGTAGGCAAGGTCGATCTTTTGATCCACCCCCAGGGCTTTTCTTTTCTTTGTCGTCATCTTCCATCACTTGTCTCCATCATCCTCTTTCTACTTTTATCCATGGTATTTTCTTGAACTACGAGGGCTCTACACTTTCACGTAGGCAAGGCTAATCTCTTATCAGCCCCCGAGCCCCTAGGTCGTTAGGGTGTGTCAGCATTGTGTCTTGTGTCTTGTGTCATGTTTTCAAGTATGTCCTTATCTCACTGGCTCTTCAAAAATGAGATCCACTCGTACCATGAGATTCAATCGGTGTTGGATTCTCCTCCATCATAATCGATCTTTTAGTTTAGTATCCATCTTTGGTCTCAACAAGATGCATCCTTCCTAACATACCTCATCAACCCCATCCATCCTCTTGATCCTATGGAAAAGGATGTTTTGAAATTGATTGTGATCTTTTGATACTTTTGACTTTTGTTTATCATTTGAGCTCCCTATTACAACTTGTCAAAGCCACCATGATCTATCATATTATGGTGTGTTTGATCAGTTAACATAGGGACATATCTTGATCTTTTTGCTTTGTTGTTGTCTTCTGGGTTGTCCCACGTAGTACCCACCAAGATCCTTGAGGTCTTATGTTGTGTTGGTACATCCCTTTGTGCTTGTGGTTATCCCAATGCCTGGCCTGACCAAAGTCTTCATGACTTTGGGGTGTTGAGATAGCCTTCTTGTCTATTGTGTTTGTTTTATGCATTAGATGCTAACTTGCCTTGGTTTCACATACCTTGGCACCTGGTGTCTTATGCTATAGTAAAAATCAGTGCTCTAAAAATGAAAAATTGCATTAGGATTGCATTTCATGATCAATTCCATTGCATTGCATTCATACTTGGCCTATGACCTATGTTTTGGTTGTGCAAACATTCATCTTCCATCTCCCATTCTTCTCAAGATACCAATGGTTCTTGACAGGTGCAGTTTCAGACTCATCTTCCCTTAATTTTGTAATTATTATAGGGAAAGTACTTGCCATTAAATCAACAATATTCCCATCATCTACCCTCATTACCATGCAAGTCCTTATTGACACTTATGTTCATGTTGCATTTCACTTTACGTTAGGCCATCACACTTACATATCACACACATTTATTTTATATAAGCTAAAGAAAGCATGGTCGCAAATAAAGTCCATCTACCATCTACATTGCATCTCATTTATTTATTAATGATTGTAAGGCATTTAATTGCATCTCATGTCACAATATAGGTTTGTTGCGTGTGCATTATCATTTCATATTAAGTTGTTTAGATTTATCATGTTTGGTTATTCTAAGCATCTTCGATTCATCTCATTAATTATTCATTTCCATATTAATCCATACCATTAACACATTACATACATCCTCACCTGCATCACAAATTATTAGATCCATATCCATAGCATATAAAGTCATCAATCATTCATCACATCCTGCATCATACATGTTAGTCGTGATACATATCATCTATCTCATCCATATAAGCATCAACATACATCATCACAAGCATATACATACATTGTATTATAATGATCATCCATAATAAAACAATAAACATACACGTATGCATAAATAAAATCATCCATCATATACACATAACATAGTGTCAATAAGGGTTGTCATACATCATATAAAAGTCAAAATACAATGTCCATCACATAGTCCATAATAGTGTCCATATAATCAAAATACCTATCCATCACATGTACCATCAAATAAAGTACAAATACAAAGCTCTAGATCAACTTTGATCTCTGTTGCTCTGCATTGTACACCCATCCTGCACCTATCAAAAACTATTATCTTGTCACCTATCCTCTGTTCTCTCTACTGTGAGCTACCCACATCTGACCTCTAAGGTGAGTCTGGCACTCCCCCTCTATGTGGAGGGGTCTCTCTCTAGCTACTGTATCCGTGGGTATGTGTCCCTTCTGACCAGGATGGTGTTGACATCTATGGCGCCGATCTGATGAAGGTAGGGACCCGCTATGTCTAATCTGGCACTACCACGAGGTAGGCCACCATATAGTGGCTCACCTCTCGCATGTACTCATCCCACTCTACAACTTGATACCTGGCTGCATCCCATTCCACCCTATACCTGTCTTGAAATCCACATATGGATCTCCTCTCTTGTGCCCATGCATCTTGTGCCAACCGTAGCTGACCAATCTCTGCTCCCATCTCAGACACCTAATCTATAGCCTTGTCCCTCTCACCCTGCATAACTTGTACCTATGCCTACAATCTCTATACCTTTGCCCATGCCTCTCCACCCTGTGCCTGCGCTGCATCTCTCTCTCTCTCTCTCTCTCTCTCTCTCCACAAGTTGTACCCGTGCCACTGCCGCATCCCTCTCACCCTGCAGGGTCTGAACCTGTATCTACGTTGCATCCCTCTTTTTCTACAAGGTATGTACCTGGGCCCTCATAGCCTCATCTCTCTCCTAAATCAACTCCATGTTTCCTACTATCTGATCTACTACCTCAAATCTATCACAGAGCTTGTCTTGCTCCTGTATCAACTTAGTCCTCTCTCTTAGTAGCCCCTCCACCTATATCTTCAAATCATCCAAGTCCTTCTCTGCCTCTACCATGGTCCTTGCTGATACCTTCTCTATCACT
Source organism: Sequoia sempervirens (assembly GCA_007258455.2). Taxonomy (NCBI): domain Eukaryota; kingdom Viridiplantae; phylum Streptophyta; class Pinopsida; order Cupressales; family Cupressaceae; genus Sequoia; species Sequoia sempervirens. Next base: position 246,408,017 of record VDFB02000013.1, on the reverse strand, counting down.
CCTCTAGGCTCTCGTTGTCCTCTCACCTATAGTATAGTCACCACTTCCTTTAGCCTGTCTTACTCCCATTTCGCCACCACCCCCTCCTCATGCTCTTTGGATACCTCTCCTTTAATTCAAGTCACCTTTGCTCGTAGCTGGCTCACCTCAACTCGCAAACCATACCTCTCTATTTGTATCTCCTCCTTGTGCGGCAACACCACATTGACTACAACCCTAAAATACCTCTTGCCCTCTGCCCACACTCTGGCCACCTCTACTCGCAAGATTCTCACCTTTGCCTCTAGTCTACATCTCGCAACCTATTTATCTCTCAGTCTCTGCTCAACAATCTGTAATCTTGCCACGACCCCTCTCAATAGTACAACTGAATTCTCTGCTATCGGTGGTACCATGGCCAATGGGGGAATATCATGAACATCCATATCCATCACCTCCGCCTCTAACTCATCTCTCTCATCCATCCACTCCACCCCTGCCTCATCTCTTTCATCCATCATCTCCACCTCTTCCTCATTTCTCTCCTCCTCTACCTCGATCTCCACCCAGGCTCTCCTCCGCTATCTCCTCCACCTCCTCACCCTTTCCTACTAACCTGCGACCCCAACATCCCCCTGTCCTCTCTCTTGCTACCCTACTGCTTCAGCTACCTCCTGCCCTCTCCTCTGTTGTCTCCTCTTCCCTGTCCTCTGGCTTGCTAATTATAACTCATTTTCTAGCCCAAAACCCAGTACCTCCACAATCAGCTCCTCTAGAGTAATCCATGGGGGTCAGTGAGGGCATTCCACACAGAGAATCAAACTATCACTCCTACCTCTATGTCCCCCTTGGTCCTACCTGGGTAAGGTACCAGCTGCAGTGTCTCCCAATGCTCTCTTGCAAATCTAGTTGTAATCGGCTCCCCCTATGGCCGCTCTCGTGAGATCCGTTGAAATCTCTTTGGTCTATTAGGAATGTCCTGCATTAGCCTAAATTGTCTGGTCACTCTGTTTGACCTATGTGCCTCCATAGTACATGGCTCCCTCTCAACTATGTAGCATATAGTATAGAAATAGCCTTTGTGGCTCTCCTCATCTCTCCTCCATCTAGAAAACTGTCATGTCATGTACGACCTCCACACTATATGCTCCTTTTGAAGGTCATCTAGTGTCCTCCTCCATCTGTCTAGATCCCTGAATCCCTCATAATGCCACACCCAACCATACTATGCCCCATACTAGTACGCTATTGGTGCTGTCACATCCTCCAATCCTGCTCTCACCACTTTTGGTCTAGCCACACTAATGTGCTCCCAGACTCGTACTTGTAGCAACATCGCCTGTGTCAAATTGAACACCTCTCGGTAGCATACAATGTGCATGTCTCTGTAAAATTGTGCAAAGACGCATGTACCCCATGCAAACTCCCCCTCTCTCCCCTCCATGATATACCGTATCACCTCCATGTAGCTCAGGCTACAGAAGCGCCCACTCCAGTCTGGTATCAACAATACACTAATAAGCATGCACAAGTATAGTGGTAGCGGTGGCACTCCCAACGCCAGACATATTTCCATGTCCAACCCCTTCCTCTGCATAGGAAGGTCATCTCATTTGAACATAACCCATAGGGTATGATCCAACATCGCTGTTGTCATGCTCACCAGGTGGCCTGTTATAGGTAGCCTCAGTATCTGCCATACATCCTCCAGGGTTACAGTCATCTTCCCTGCCGGGAGATGGAAAGTTGAGGTCTCTAAACTCCAAAACTCTATAAGGGTTGTCAAAATCACCCGATGAGCTCTAATAGTAGGGTATCCCAGAAAGTGCAACAACCTCACTCGTGATAGAGCCTCATGGTCCACTTCATTCATGGTTGTTATCATCTCCTCCAACACCTTTGATCGCCTCTCGCACGTCTACAAACTATCAAACCACTACATCCATATCACACACTATGTCAGTCATCTCATCCTTTCCTTCATCTATCCCTCTTTTCCATTTCCTGGCCCCGAGCTATCTTTTCACTAATTTTTTCCTCCTATTCCCCCCTTAAAAAAAATTACCCAATTTTCCTAATTTCATTTTCTTTTCTTCCTCCCTTCCCTATATCTCTTTTCTTTTCTTTTCTTTTCCCCCCTTGTCGGCCCCTTGGGTGAGTCCGCTCGGGCATGACTGTGCCCACCCTGACGATGGGCGATCTTTCCCTCTAGCCACGGGTGAGCTTGCCCCAGCATTGGGCAATTCACCCTCTAGCCATAGGCAAGCCTGCGTGGGAGGAGGGTGATCCCGCCCTCTTCCTGGGCGAGCTCGCTTAGAAGGCGGGCGAGCCCACCCAGGAGGTGGGTAAACCCGCCCCAAGATGGGCAGCCACGCTTGGGGCAGTGTCGCCCCTATCCTAGGTGGGGTCAACCCCTGTCCGGGTGGGGTCACCCCTGTCTTGGGCGGGGTCACCCCTCTTCTGGGCATGATCGCCCATGTCCCCACTAAGTCGACTTTTCAAATGGATTTTCCCAATCTGAGGGAAAGTCCACCCTCCCCTCATCCTCCCTGCCCTTTTCGAGCTCTTTTTTTCTTTTTTCCTAGGCTCATTTTCCCACTAATTGGGTAAACCTCCCCCCCTTTCCCACTACCTCTACCAGGTGATTATGCCTACCTAATGGGAAAAATCAAAATTTTGCCCCCTACCCATTTTTCTAAACTACCCCAAACCTAAAACCCACGTTTTCAAAATACATCAAAATTAAAAAATATACCTAAAAATGCTTAAAATCACAAAGGGGGTTTTGGACCTAACCTGGCATGGAACTGTGAATTCGTGGAAGAACAACCGTACCTCGTCCCCCTGGTGGATGATGTCATCATCATAATCGTCTGACATCCTCGTCACCTTCTCCTCTTCTCTCTCTCTCTCACTCAACTACCAGGTGTGCAAATGAGGAATATTAATTTCTAAAATTACTATATGTAACATTTTCCCTCATTTTTAAAACTTTTTTAAGGGTATTTTTACCCTTTATTTAAACCTCTTTTTAATTCAACTAATCCTCTAACTTGCCGGGACCACTATTTGCACACCGTGTGTCCATTTGACTCTATTCAAAAACATATCTTCATTGTTTTTCAAGCTCTATCCAATGGTACCCTCTGTTTCCTCATATCAAGAAGTTGCCCGGGGCCCCTTTTTCTTCCCTAACTGCCCTCTCGAGGGGCATACCCTACCATTTCCCTTTGTTCCTCTATCATGGTCATTTTCTTGCGAGACCGGGGCATATCCTTTCATTATCCTCCATTTGAGAAGCTCACAACTTCTTCCATGCTGGGGCATCATTATCTAGTCGCTTCCTCTATAGAGTCATCTACATTTTATTTTTCTTCAAAACACTGTTATTCTAATAATATTTCGAAGAGTGGAAAAATGTAGACATGCAAATTTGACCACTCCCACATGGTCAAATTCGTTCCCTTTATTCATCTATTTCATATTTCATTGGTATTAATTAAATGATTTATTTAATTAATATTCCCCCTTTGCTTAAGGTTTCTAAAATATTTAATTTAATAATTAAATACTTTATCTTTCATCCTTTCCTATTTAATTTAGTTATTTAGCCTTTTTGAATTTAAATCAATTTTAAATCCCCATTTTTACTTTCTCCTTGTCACATCCTCCATAACCTTCTTCTAATCTGGATTAGTTTAATTAATCCATGATTAGGATGTGCACACCTTTAATCATGATTAATGTCATAGCCTCCATATTCTCCCACTTGCCTCTAATCCTTCATTAATCTTCTTAATCATTTGTTTGTACAACCTTAATCTAATCACATGCCATCTTTGGTATGTCCTCCAAGTCAACCTTTCATAAGTGCTTTCCTTTTTGAGCCTTGACCTCTTCCTCATGTGAATTTAAAATTCACATTTATTCATTCAATGCATTTCTCTTCCCCATGCAAATTGTTGGGAAATTCCAAATTCTCTCACTTGTCACATCAGTCACATGGGACAAGGACTTCCTTTATAAGGACCTTTCCTTATCCATAAGGTACTTCTAATCATGTGAATTTAAAATTCACATTTATTATCCCAACCACTTCTCCCTTCTAATCAGGTGAATTTAAAATTCACATTTATTCCCCCAACAACTTCTCTCATCCCCATGATGATAAGATAGGACTTTCTAAAATTCTTCACTTGTCACCATCACCCTCATATGGGGACAAAAACTTCATTTTTAAGGAGATCTTCCCCTAATCCCAAGGTACTTGCATGTACCTCCACCTCACATGTCATATTTCCAACTCACCTGTCCTTATGACACATCCTCTTCCACATGGCAGGATGTGAGGGCTTGTGAGTCCTCAACTCACCACAACCCTTCATCTTGCCCATGTTGGAAAAATCCCGACTGTTGATTCCTCTAGAGACTCTTCCCTTAAAATGGAAGATTTTGTCTCACATTCACAATTCAAGCATTCAAACTCTAGCACTCAAGCATTCAACTTCAAGCATTTTTGCATTCACAACCTCCATTGTTGCATACTCTAAGCTTTCATTGCATCCATCCATTCACATACCCATTTGAATCATTTGAATCCTCATTGCATCCTCATCATTTTGCATCCACTTTCATCACGTTTTCCATCAAGGAGCACACATTCAAGCTACATAAAAGGGCCAACCAAGAAGATCAACTTAGAAAAGGTATAATCATTGTTTTATCTTTTCTTTGTTTAAGTTCAACTTATGATAATCTTGAGGTGAGGAAGTGTTATTTTTCTTCTTTGCATTATGTTGTTTTGCATCATTTAGGATAGTAAAAATAATGCTGCACACAATATCTATTAGTTGTTGTGGAGGTAGAGATACCAAAGTAGGGGGTTTGATTAAGGAAAACCCTTAAACAACCCCAACCATTTTTCTTATTCTTTGTAGTTATAGGTTTATTTGGGTGGAGATACCTAGCTACTTGGGAGCTTAGTAATACCTTCCATTTTACTATCACTTTTGTCAATTTATTTCAATGTATTAGTGTAGACACTTAAAAATATCCTAAATGATATTATACACTTGAAATATATTTACTAACACCATTTCCTCTATAAACTCACTTTCTTTTCGCTTAATTGATTGAATTATCCTATCTATTTAATTAATTGTCATTTTCGTCCATTAACCTAATTCATCAAAATCGGGTTAATTTATCTCCCTTCACGCTAACATCTCCCTTCATGATAACTTTGACTAAACATATGCAAAAGGATGCATCTACACATACCTAGCCAAGGATGATTTGATAAAGATTTCAAGGATTTTGTCTTAAGGATTTGATGATTTTGATTTTTTCCAAAAAGCCTAGCATGAAGGATAGTTTCAAGATTTTTCAAAAGGTGATGATGAGATGATTTTTGGTTTGATGTTTGAAGGATGGGTGAAAAAGATTTTGATTTATTTTGATCCTAAGATGAACATAAAAAAGACACTTTTTTTTACCTAAAACCTTGGTATTGAAGAACATGCAATGGTTCTATAGACCTTTATAACCAAGAAGTGATTCAATTTTGAACATACATCTCCGGATTTTGAATCAAGGACTTTTGTTTTGGGATTTTGACTTCTTGAAAATCGTGAGGTTTCAACACATGTGAGAGTTCATTTTGTTTAGCTTTGCTTAGTGACTTTATTTTACCACAACCACTTCTTTGATTAAGTTTCCAAACTAGATGTCCAATGTCTTAATTTCTTCAAATCCCACAAAATATGTCATGTGGAAATTCGATGAATTCAAGGCAAGGGTTACCTATTGTTTAACTTTAGTAGAAAAATTGAGATGTAATCCAAATTTTTAGAAGCCTCTAAGGATGTGAATCCCGAATGCAAGCAATAGCGTATGGATTGGGTCAATTGTATTTGTCTCCTAAAGGGTTTGAAATTTTGATGATGATGTTTAAGTGTTTGTTTCCAAGATGTTTTTGAACAAGCAAAACATTTTGCAACCAAGAATAAGTACAACCCTATGGATGTGGAAGACAATATTTGTTGGATTCCCACTTGGACAAGTCCAGCTGCGCTTATCTTTAGCGAATGGTTAGATGCTTGATCTGTTGATGATGTTTTCTGCACAACAACAATTCAGACATAATATGAAAATCCTATCTCTCTTGAAAGGTAAATCTCTATCAACAAGCCTCAAGAGATAACCCCAAGGTCTCTAATGTCAGGTCTTGATGATGCATAAACAACTCAGATAATATGTGAAAATATTGGTAATCACAAAGGGACCTTACTACAAGCAAAGACCGAATCTTGAATTTATCAGATCTGACAATGTAATGATACTTCAATCCTAAATCTAACTCAAATGATAAAGAAGTAACAAAAGATTAGGGTTTCAGAGAGATATCTAAGATTAAAACTATTCCTAAGATTAACAATGCAAATGATGAAATACTTGAAATGGACCAATCCCTCATAAACTAATTCTTGCTTGACCAAGATAAATCTACAATCTCACAAAAATAGTGCAATCTTCTAAGGTATTAAAGATTTTCAGATCATGAAACTTCATTCAAGACAACCCAATTGCAATTGAAATGAATAAATATCCACAATTGAACTAAGCACAATGAATATAAAGTCCAGGATAACTTTGCAAAGCAACTAATAATCAGCTAGCTGCAAAAAGTATGGACTAGGAATTACTGCAACATTTCAAGCATCAAATCATGAACACCATTGAATCAGATCTAACATACACCTAATAACCTAGAGAAATTTTAAAGATAGAATCATAAGAACCATGCAATATAAGTCAACACAAAAGAGATCACCAAAAAATCACAATGTCTTCAATTGTATTGAATCACCGAATTCCAACAACAATTCCAATGTTCTGTTATAGCACCTGCTCAGAAATTGACTAACTTCTACTTCTAATTCTTACTTTACTACCCTAATTGCTTCTAAGAACTATCTCCAATGACCTCCAAATAATCCCTCCTATATGTTACAAATGAGGCAAAGCGCCCAATTTATAGAAAACCCCAAAACATGTCGGCCCAATATAGATTTTACAATAATAAAATAGCCCAGACAGGTTGGCCAAGAGAAATTTAAAATAAGATAAGATATGCATTAAATGCATGGGACTCATCTAGGTTGGCCTGGGATTTAAAATGTAACTTGATCCAATGCATGTGAAGCACAATTCCCAATGTGATTGATCATTAATTGGCCCCTTCATCCCTGTCTTAATTTATCTGGTATCTTGAGGAAAATACTCTCCAGGTCAGCCACAGGTGAATTAATAAATGCCTTAAATCCTCCTTCAATCAAATTAAACCCAGCCTACACTCAACAAAAACCAGCATCAATAACATCCATCATCAACAATATATTCAAATAAATCCAAGGAAAAAAAATGAAATCCTGCGAAAAATCATTAATGCAAAATTTCTACACAGTTTAGGATTTTCACCCCTTCGCAGAATCCAGACCAGAAGGGATTTTCGTGAAAATATGGACTAGGCGGATTCTAGTGAAAACCAACAATAGTCGAAAAAATCCAGAAACTGAAGGGGCAATGGGATTTTGGGAAAATCCGAAGGGAGCAGAAATCCGTCAAGTAGGAAAAACTCCAGATTTTAGGAAAAACATAGAGGACAGGGAAAACTGGGGAAATCTGCCAGTACTGGAAAATCCCGAAACCAAAGGAAAACCTAGATTTCGACATTCTCCAATGATCTCGCTCAAATTGATCAAAGATCACAAATTTGAGGACCCAGGCTCAAAAGAAAAATCATTCATTAATGGATCTAGACTCAAAATTTTCCCAAGGGCATCAACATTCATAAAATGACAGACCAAACCCAAAAACTAGGAATTCAACAAGGAGACAACATTTCGAGGAAATCCAATCCACGCGGAATTCTGCGAGGTAGGAAGATTTCTGGAAAACAATGCAAAACACTAGCCGCCGAGATTTGAGTGAAATCCGGGAAAATCCAGATGGATTGGAAAATCCTGAAAGCAGCCATAAACCCAGATTTTGCCCAGAACTTAAGATTTTCAAAGTGGAACTTGGGGAAAACAATTAGGAAAGCAAAATGAATATTTTAAGCTCATGCCAAGGTAATACAAATCCTCAAAATCCAAGGACCAAAACACCAAAACCCAAAGCGAAAGAGGGTCCCTGCCTTCAGCGGGGCGTGTATGCAAAAACTGCACAACATGACCCCACTGGCTCCCCTCCACAACTCATTAACATCATTTGGGGAAGCTAAGCATCAACACCCATGAAACTCCTATGGAATGCTTTCCATTTCTACTAAAAGACTGTAAAAGTGTGGGGTGGCTTCATAACGACCGTTCTTGAACCAACAAATAGATCAAGGATTTTGGCAATTCTAAACCATGGGTTTTAATTAGGACTTTCCGTTCATGGAGATTGACCCATACGATAAGAGTCTCCTTTCAGATCCATCTCGTCAGAGCCAACCATGTGATATTGGCGTTTATTCCAATACTCACATTTATATCTTGGTTGGAAATACTCTTGGCTTTAGAGTGTTACTGGTTGAGTCGTTCCCTTGGGTGAGTAATTTTTCCCCAAGATAGGCCCTCTAAGATAACAAAAATGAATAAAGACAATATTCGTAACTCGATCAATCTTTGTTTTGCAACACAAAGAAAGAGAATATACACAATAATGCTCCACTCACATTCACACAATATTTTGTTCAATTTTAAACCCAAAATGAAGTGTGAAGGTGATTGCTTTATCTCAACCTAAAATCAGAAAAAAGGCCTTTTGATTCTCAAGATTGCTATAAAGTGCGAGAGAAGCACATACGTCCTTTTTCAATGAAGTTAGTTTAAGTAAGCGATCACAAATACAAAGTTGTACAAGTTCATTTTAGACCCACAAAGCAATAATGAGTTCTTTTTAAAGCACCAAAGGAAAAATGAGAGTTGTTTTGTTCAATTGTTAACCAAAAAACAAATTCTAGTAAGTTGTAATCCTAATGTTTGTTTTAAACCTTTGCAAAAATTGAAAAGATTATTTTTAAAGCCCAAACGAAATTAGTGTCCTAAGCAAGAAGAAATGACAATTCCTAAGAGTGTTAAGCAAACACTAAAGTGTTTAAAAACACTTTGATTTTGTAAGATACCATCATCATGCTTCTCCTTCTTTTGCTTTCAATTGATCCCACCTACAAGAAAGAAAAATAGTTAGATTATGCAAAATACAGAGGTCAAAAACCAGAAAATAGAAGATAAATTCAACATTTGAAAAAAAGCACGTGCTAAAATAAAATTTCAATTTTTTACTCCCTACCAGTGGCACAACCCGTGATTGCATCATAGTTTGATTTCCTCAGCGGTGTTGTACAACGCCGCTTACCAGTCAGTGGCGCTCTATGTCCGGACTAGTGAGCTCAATTGTGTCGCTCTTTTGCTCAGCGTCGTTTGATTTTTTTGAAAAATCCCATGGGTCAGGATGGTCAATTTGAAATTCAAATTATTGGGCGGGAAGACTCCAGTGTCGCAGTTTGAGTTTCCAACGGTGCTATATGGCGATGCTGGAGAGTCAGCGGTGCTATATGGCGACGCTGAGCTTCCAGCATTGGAATTTTTCTATGCACAAACAAAAACGTAGAATTTTTAGGAAAATGTGATTAAAAATGTGATTTTTCCCTCCTAGTGCCAAATGTGTGAATCCCAATCCCAATACCTGCAAAACAATAAGAACAAACACATTAGATTAGAAATTGCAAGCAAGAACAAGGATTCCCTATGAAATCCATTTACCAAGTTCAAATTAGGAAAAAAAATAATGAACACAATGAAAACAACAAAATAGAGATTGAATCCTAATTAGACTAGCAAACTCATGATCCCATGGGGGAATTGGTGCCAATTTGATGTGAAAATTGGCCCTTTCCCAATTCCTATGGTGCAAGCTTGATGTGTTGATGATAATTGATCCACTTTGATGAAGGATGGTGAATGCTCCAAGCTAAAAACCTGCATAACCTAGCTAAGATTCAATGGTGATGAATGGAATTTGATAGATATTTGAGCATGGTAACTTTGCATAATTTGTGGATGCTAAAATGAGGAATGAAGCCTTTTATTTATAGATGAGATTGAAGGATGAATGTCCAAAATTGAGCAATGTGGGACTAGCATTCATCCAATGGAAATATGCCACTTGTCAATCTATGAGTGGATGGAAGATGTGCAAGTTTTAAGGATTGTGCCAATAAATGCCTATTTTTGAATTTTGAATTTTGTTGAAATGACAAGCAAGAGGGAAGGAAAAAAAGCATTAAATGCCACTTGGCTCAAAGAAAAAGACATGTAAGATGAAGTAAATGCCTTGTTGGATGTACATATCAACTTGGATTTTTGAATTCAAACTTGAAGAATATTCTAAAAAGATGCCTTGTTGAGGAAAATAGGGATTTAATAAATCAAATAAATCTATTTTCATGTGCAAGTGGTAAATGTTGGAGGATGGGACATGATAAGAGATTAAATTAATCAAGGCTAATTAATTTAATGAAGGGGATTAGGATGATGTGACAAATTTGACTTAGATTTGTGGATTTATTTAAATCAAATATGAGAGGAATTTGATAAGATATTAATTAAATAAAGATTTTGATTTATTTAATTAAAAGGGATGATGTTAGATTAAACTAAATAAAGTTTTAATTTATTTTATTTAATAGATAAGCTTTAGAGATTTAATTAAATAAAATGGACTATTTAATTAAATGGGGATAATTAGATCAGATGGATTAATTTAATTATCAAGAAGAGGTGACTTAATTAAATAATTGGTTTATTTAATTAAGAGTGGAATATTGATGAATTTAATTAGATAGGGGGGAACTTGATTAAATGGTTAGACCGAAGGATGATTTAGGATGAAATGGTGTTAGTAGGCGGGATCAGATGCACAATGTCAATCGATACATTTTACGTGTCTACAGGTTGAAAAACATGGAGCAAAAGTGAAGAAATATTTTCTATCTTAAAATTCTATGCTTGTAGCAAACATTTGACGCTTTGGGGAAATTATAACCCAACTTTTATGCTTTCTACTTTTTACTTTAGGAAACACACTAAATTTCAATTGGGTTTAAAATGAACACTTAAATAGGATTAAAATTGAACCCTCATCGCATCATTGTTTTTTGGGTTTAAAACTGAACAAGGCAACTTCATATTTCAATTGGTGCTTAAAACAAACTCATCACTGCTTTGAAGGGTTAAAATTTATAATTTTTTGTTATGTTTTGTGATTTTCAATGTTGTTAGTGGATGCGTATGCAATTATCTTGTGTCATTTGGCGACCTTGAGAAATAAAAACATTCCTTAACACTTTGTGAAATCACCTACATCTTTTAATTTGGTTTAAAATTGAACCCCCTTGCGAGTGTGAGAAAAAGGCATAGCGTGTGTTCTCTCTTTGTTCCTACAAATGAAGATGATCGAACTACGGATGTACTTCCTCACTATTATTTATCTTTAGAGGGTCTACCTTGGTGGGAAAAAGTACTCACCCCAAGGGAACAACCCAAGTGGTAACGAGATAACGCCAAACTCTTCTAAACCGCGATATAAATGTGTGGTTGCAATGAAAATTCTAATCAATGGGAAGCGGCACATGATAGCTCTCCCCCAGTATCTTTATGATGTGTAAATCCCTTGTTTTAAGGGTTGGGAGACCTCTTGATAGAGTTTATCATTGCTCCCCCTAAACTGAAAGCCCTTATTATGAACTCTTGTTTAGAAGCTAAAAATCCTTAATATTTGTTGGTGTAAGAACGGTCATTCTGAAGTCACCCCACATTTGTACTATTCAATTGTAGAAACATAAAAAATACTTTTGATCTCCATATTTTAAAGATTTTGAGATTTTGTGGTCTCGAGAAGTGAGTGTCATGGAGGGAAGCCAGTGTCACCAAATCTCTAATAGGTCACATTGTTTAGTGTTTGGAGAAACCCGAGTGGGGACTCAAATAATATAGCCATTTCAAACCTAGGGTTGTAATGATTGTGAGTCAGTTTAACACTTTGCTTGGTTTCAAAATGATACAAAAACAAACATTCACTATCTTCCTCAAAATTTCAAACACTTTGGCTTAAATATGGACCTCTTGAGTTAGCCTTGATATTACTGCTTGTCCTAAGGATTTACCTTAGCGATTTCTAATTTATATCTTGACATTAATCTAAAATCCATATTTTCCCAAAAAGAACATAGGCAATTATGGCTCTAATCTCATGATTTTCATGAAATGGACATTGTGAAAGTTATGATGTTTTTGACATAAACATCTAGTTTGGAAACATAATCAAGACAAGTGTTTGTAAAATCAATTCACTTAAGCAAGATAAACTGACAAATGAACCCCACATGACTATTTGGATACCAATTGCTCCCATTGAACAACCTGATCTTCCAGGTGCTATAATTCAGCCAAACTTTGAACTCATTAACGAAGAACAAACTAATCTCATTAGTAGTTTGAGAAGCTTCACTTTTAAAATAAAAGAAACAAATACCCAGTGGAGAAACACAACAACCATTTTAGATGAAGAAGAGGAAATAGCTAATATTGAGGCTGGAAGGGCAACATTACCACCTCCCACGTGACAATAAATATCTTCCTTTCTTCCATAAACTTGAATTATTTCTACATGATCTCACATAAAGTCGGGGTCCCTAAAGTAAGGTCTACATGTCCTCATTTTAGACTTAGACATCTCACTCCAAAATCTCTCAAGAAACATCTTTTAAAACTTCACAAGAATAGATACAAGTTGGTAGAAAACTTTTATAGACACGCTTCAAGAAACAATCCAAAACTATATGCATTCTTTTGGAGTCAAAATCTTGGTATTTTTCACGATAGTGAACTCCTCTAAATGATCCATTGAACAATCAAAATCCATAGGGGAAAATCACCATCCCATCATGGCAAATGTAGATATCGTAGTGCACAATTTAGTAGGAAGTGGGCTTCAATATTTTATCACAATTGCTACCGCTTGTTAAGAAACTCTTATGCTTGAGGTAGGAGAATTCGAACAGGTTTAAACATCCCCATCCATCCTCTCATGTAAATCAACATAGGGTCTTTAGGATTTGAAAATTTTAGAGGTCTAGCATCATTCTCACTACCTTGGTCTTGTCAAAACAAAGGTTCACTTTAAATTCAACATTGGGTCAAACATTTCACTCACCCCTTCATCAAAATTCATCTTTCACTTCATATAACTTTGCAAATTTTTGAGTACACCAACACTTTGAGACTTAAACATCAAATCAAATCAAACCAACCTCTAACTTAGCTACTTTGTATGTGAAATGTATCCTTTTCCATGTACTTACTTAAGTTAGTTATCATCTTTTAACTAGTTCATCTTGAAGGTCACGAGTCTACCCTAAAGATTTACAAGTTCATAAACATCCTTTATCCCAACATCAAAACATCAAAAGTAAGTCAAAAGTGTTGTTCCAAAACTTTTGCAAAGATCACTCTCCACATCATCCATCTTTTCATCCCCCATTATCACAATTTCTCCCAAAAGACTTAGAGCATCCCTTTTTCCTACATTTGAGTCAACTAGAGAGTTCAAACATCACAAATCACAACAAAACTCTCCCACAAGTGACACAAAATTTATGGTAAAGACTAGTTCACAACACAAGAGAGTCATGGAAAAATCCAAAGTTACATTCACCTCAAGTGATCCAAATCCTTTAGAATTTGATTCAAGGAGTCAAGTTACACCATCACAATAGCCTTCATCCCCATCGAGACCATATGAGATAGAAGATATCACAAACAACCCATTTGAACTCACTAGGGAGGAAATTATGGAACATCAAGCCTTTGAAAATGTAGCTCCTATCTCCCCAACGTTTGTGGCACAAAATTTAACAAAAGGTTTGACAACTCTATCACTAGGGCTAAATCAAACCTACATTCCCAGTATTGCAACAAGCCTTGCTAAAGACTTTGGACATGCTCTTTCATTTCAAAATTATACAATTGTGGGAACACTTGAAACCAATCCTCCACCTAACACAATCGCTTGGATGCCTAGCTTTGGTGCTCCTCCCATTCCTAAAGATCCTAAATAGATATACACACCTCTTGATCTTAATTACTCAACCACAACTTCAATATATAGAGGGCATCCTTCTTCATCCACATCCATGAGTACCACAAGTGTTCCTACCATTACACAAAGTAGTGCAAATGAGATATCTCAAAATAATGTGCAAGGGCATACCAATACCATACCACAAAGTCAACCCTTGAAGCAAATAGGTACATCCTTACCCAATCCTCCAATGGGTTGATCCATACCATTAGTTTCACAAAACACATCCACACCATCTATCATCAATCCACCTCAAAACAATCCCTTGTTTATGAGTTCTATCAATTTAGGAAGTACCTTGATCAGAAATCCTTGTTTACATCTTTGGCACAAGGAAATCCTCAAAACATGGGACAAGGAAATATTTTCAATCAATGGACTCAAGGTCCTAGTGTGTCAGTTTCATTACAAAATTTAATGACATCAACTTCATCTTTTCCCACAGTCCTCTTTACTATGACAAATCAATTGGGACCTCAAACATACATTCCTCCACCTCACTCTACCATCTTACAAGGAGTGTTAAATCAAGGGAACCCTCTACCTCTCCTCAACAATCCATTACCCACTCAAAAAATCAATATCCATAATCTTTCATAGATGTCTCAACAACCACCTCATCCCACATTACAAGCACATGCCTTAGCTTTACAACAAGCACAACAAGCCTATCAATAAGCCATCCAACAACAACAAGCAGCCTTAGCACAACAACATCAAGCTCAACAAGGAGCCTCAACACAACAACAACATCAAGCTCAACAAGCGTCCTTAGCACAACAACAACATCAAGCACAACAAGCAGCCTTATCACAACAACAATGACAACAACAACAAGTAGCCTTAGTAGCACAAGTTGCACAACAACAACATCAGACACAACAAGCACATTTATTAGCACACCAACAACAACATGCCCAACAGTAAGCCCTAGTGGCACAACAACAACAACAAGCTCAATAGAAAGCCTTACTATCTCAACAGTATTCCCAACAATAGTAACAAGGTTCTTATTATCCTCAATTAAACATCATTAATCCAAACACATTAGGAACATATACATCAATACCCCAATCATCTTCACAGAATCTCACACCACCATACACCCCATACAACTCATCCGTCATCCCACCATATGTTCCTCCACCCAACCCACAAGATGATCTAGCATCACAATTCAAGGTGCTATCACAAGAAATACATGACCTTCGAATGTGAAAGACCAAAAATCCCCATACACAAAACTTGTGCCCTTATCCATTTGACCGAAACATAACAATGATACCATTCCCTCCTGGTTTTGAAATCCCCAAATTTGAAAAATATAAAGGGAGAGGAATTCCTATGGACCATATCAAATAATTTAACATCATGTGCATGGAGGTGGCTTACAATGATTCAAATCTAATGCACCTCTTCCCTCTAAGTTTAACAGGTCATGCTATGGATTGGTTTTCTCATCTGCCTCCTGGTATCAAAATTTTTCAAGAAATCACTCATAAATTCATTGATCACTACTCCTTCAATCTTGACATGGACGTTAGTCTAAAAGAATTATACACTCTTAGACAAAATGAAGGGGAAACTTTCGCTAATTTCTTATAACAATGGAGACAAAGAGCTAGTAAAAGTAAGTGGCCTCTTCTTGATGAACAACACGTGGGAATCATCATAGCCAATCGAGATCCAAATATGTCATTCCACTTGAAAATGTAGTGCATCACATCATATGAAAAACTTTTCCCTAGAGCCCTTAACATTGAAAGAGATCTAATCTCACAAGGAAATAATCAAGCTTACAAAGACATCCGTCCTTCAACTAGTTTGAATGAGAAACCTTGTGTCTGGTCTAAGAACAAAAATGTAACAAATGATGGTGTGGTAGACACTAAGGTCATACTAAGTGCTCCTATACCTAATAACAATCAAGTAGCTAACATCCAACCAATTGTGCAACAAACAAAACCTCCTCAGAACAATCAGGTCAATAACACCAACATGCAACAAAGGCGAATCACTAACAGGAACAACTATCCCAAATGCAAGTTAACACAGTTATCGAAACCCATCAAAACAATCATGAAGAAATTGGTAGAGTCAAATTTGATAACACTTCCCAACTTTGAAAACTACCAAGAACCACAAGAGAAGCCATCCTAGTACAACGAGTGTGACCTTTGTGACTTTCAAAAAATCAAAGGACATAAAATAAAAAACTACATGAAACTTAAAAACATCATCCAAGATCTCATAGAAAACAATACCATGTCTGTTGAGGTACCAACTAGGAATCAAGATCTTAAGATATACAAGAAACCTATGCCAGATCATTACAAAGAAAAAAAATGGAAAAGATAAAGATTACACAAATGTGAAGCATACCTATTCCAATGTAGTTGCCTCCTATGATAGCATTATTATTGTTGTCACCATCAAAGGAGCTAGTATGAAATGTGGAGTTACCGCACAACATGGAAAAATAACTATTCAAGGAGTCCCATCTCAATCTAGGACACAACCTACTTTTCCCACATCTAATCCTAACAAGTACAATCTTCTAGATTAGATTAAGCAGACCCCCACATAGATATCTATCTTAGAAATATTAAGGTTATCCCTTGCATATAGGGAAATATTAGAGAAAGCCTTGTCTGAGTCATCCATTCCCGAGAACATTGATACTGATCAGTTTCAAGCTATGGTAGGCCACATCACCAATCATCTTCTCACCTTCTCCAAGCAAGATGTACCATCACAACCATCTCATAACCGTGCTTTACACCTTAAGGTTTTCATTCTTAAAAACAAGGTCAAAAGATTCTTGGTAGATGGAGGTATTGGTTTGAACATTTTTACCTTGTAGTTGATCAAACATTTGGGCTATTTAGAAGATACTATTGAGAAAGCAAAGAGTACCACCATCAAAGCATATGACGACCAAGAATGGGTGTCACATGGAGTCATTGCACTTCCCATTTAGGTGGGACCTCTTATTGCAGAAACTACATGCCAAGTGCTTGATCTTGATCTTCCCTATAACATCTTACTTGGCTGACCATGGATCCATGCTCTAAAAGTTGTAACCTTGATCTATCATCAGTGTGTCAAGTTTCTTTTCAAAGGTAGAAAAATCACTATCCATGGAGATCTTGAGACTTTCTACTATTGAAAAAGTATTGAGGCCAAATTCTATAAGATACCACAAATACCTAAAAATGATGAAGGGCCTACACCATGAAGCTCATTTGTTGACCCATCATCCCTAGCCTCTACCTCAACAACAAAAATTCCCATTGTGTAGAGTATACCTGATGTCAAAGAAATGATCCATGATGATGGTTGTGGAAACTAAAAACTATTGAAAGACACCTTTATCTTGGGAGAGTTACCTATTTCTCCTTAGTCACATGGGAAACCCACATCTAGCACCAAAGAACCCGAAACAATCAAGATGGAAGCTACTACCTTCACCAAGTGGGGGGATTTGAACCAGTAAGATATCAATGAGGAAGATATCTCTAAATTCCTCTATCAAGATAAATGACTTGTCCCTGTTCTTCCCATGGAAGATGATAACAAAGGCCTAGAACTCATGCATAATTGGGGATATAACAAGAATGAAAATCTAGGACATAATGAAAATGGTTTACTAGAAACCATCGTTCCTGAGAAATGAATAAAGAATCTTGGCTTGGGTTGTACTACTAGCAAGGTCACACTTATTGGAAAAGGTGCTTTTGCTAAACAAGTTGAGGCTTCCTCTTGGTTGCCTACATCACATGAAACAACCTTAGATGACTTTCCCATTGATGTTGCTGACCTATTTGATAACAACAACCTCTTTATGATATCCATAACATCCTTTGTTCCAAGCAACCAACCAATCGAAATACGTCTAGTATACCTACAACTTATTGACATGGACCAATAAGGACCACCGATTCTATATTTATTTGAAAATGATGAAGCATCTCAGAATTCATGGGATTCCGTGATAACTTATCATGGGCAGATCACAAAGCAAGCTTTGACATAGAGCTTGAAACAGGGGCATACTATGGGGAGACAATTGAATCCTTCAATCACAATATTAATGAAATGAAACTAACATGCAGATCCTTGAGTGAAAACCACCTAGTAGCACTCTCTGATCCTAAAATAGTAAAAACAAAGGATGCATCTAACGGTGAAAACCTCCCTGAGGCACCCAAGGATGAGGGATTCAATCTCCCCCTTAGTGCAATGCATCCAAAAAAGTCAACAGTGCTAGTAGAAAAGGCCACTCCAGTCAATGTGGGAAAAAAAGAAGCACCTAAAATTACCTTCTATGCTGAATCATTGTTGGATGAAGAACAAAAGAACCTAACAACATTTCTCAAAGAGCGAAGAGCCAAATTTACATGGTCATACATAGATATGCCAGGCCTTGATCCAAAAGTGGTTGTGCATCACCTAGCAGTCGATCCTAAAGCTAAGCCTGTTAAACAAAATTTAAGGAAGATGCATCCTCATATAGCACTCTTGGTCAAACTAGAGTTACAAAAGCTTCTTGACATTGGATTTATCCAACTGATAGATTATCCCAAGTGGGCTTCAAACTAGTACCAGTCTCAAAACCCACTAGGGGCATATGAATCTGTATTGACTTCAGAGACTTAAACAAAACATGCCCAAAGGATGATTTCCCTCTTCCTAACATCGATCTCATTGTGGGCTTAACAGCTAGGCATGAAATGCTATCACTCATGGATGGTTTTTTAGGCTAAAATCAAATCATAATGACCAAGGAAGATCAACATAAAACTACATTCACTTGTCCATGGGGAACCTATTGCTGGAATGTAATGCCATTTGGGTTAAAGAATGCAAGAGCAACCTATCAAAGAGAAATGACCCTCATCTTTCATGACATGATCCACAAAACAATTGAAGATTATGTGGATGATATTTTGGAAAAATAAAGAAAGAGAAATGAGCACATACAAGTCTTAGGACCTATCTTTGACATGCTTGATGAATACAAGGTACGACTGAATCCAAAAAAGTGTGCCTTTGGGGTCACATCAGGGAAGCTTCTTGGCTTTATTGTCTCACAAAGAGGGATAGAAATTGATCTAACAAAGGTAAAATCCATCCTAGACATGGAACCACCAAAAACACTAAAGCAAATGAGAGGATTACAAGGCATACTACAGTCCATCAAAAGGTTTATAGCACAACTATCAGATAAAATTCACCCATTTTTGCATCTTCTCCATAAAGGGATAACCTACAAGTGGGATGACAAGAGTGATAAGGATTTCCAATAGATCAAAGATTATCTATTGACACCCCTAGTACTCATGTCACCTATACCAAACAAGCCACTGATCCTGTACATCTTAGCAACACCAGTAACACTAGGAGCTCTTTTAGCACAACATGATGAAAATGGAAAGGAAAGAGCCATCTACTACATCAACAAAACCTTGGTGGGATATGAGATGAAATATTCACCCATTGAGAAGGCATTCCTAGCAGTAGTTTTTACATCACAAAAATTTAGGCACTACATGTTGTCACATCAAATCAAGCTCATTGCAAAGATCGATCCATTAAAATACCTATTATCTAAAGAAACTTTCATAGGATGAATGGCTAAATGGGTGATGATATTAACAGAATTTGACATAGACTATGTGGAGTACAAAGCAATCAAAGGACAAGTGACCACAAACCAACTAGTAGAAGCACCTATCTATGCTGAGAACCCCTCGATATTTTATTTCCTTGACGAATCGGTGTTCCTTATCAATCTCATAGCTCAGCGAAAGATGTAATTTGATGGATTGTTCACCCAACATGGATCCAAAGTAGGAATTATTTTTATCACCCCCCAAGGTGATTGTATCCCAAAGTCATACAAGCTATCATTCCCATGTACCAACAAAATTACTGAGTATGAAGCCTTAATCATAGGTTTAAGGATAACAGTTCAGTGGCAGATTCAAGAGATGAAAGTTTATGGAGACTCACAACTGGTTATCAACCAAGTTAATGAAGACTATCAAACTAAGATGACAAGATCAATCCTTACAAGAAGATGGTGGAGAATCTCAAGGATCTTTTCATTGACATAAGTTTGAGAAAATTCCTTGCATGAATAATAGAGTAGCAGACGCCATGGTAGCAATCAGATCACTGTTAGACATGTTGAACAATATCCTCCAATGTGAATTCTTGGTAGAACAACTGCTCATACCAACTTTCAAAATCCCTGAATCTGAATTTGCGTGTGTCATTGTTGGTCCTGGATCTTTGTGGTATCATGACATATTCACTTACCTAAGCAGAGGAACCATTCCATTGGATATCACCCTAAACCTTAAAAAGACCTTTGTTAAAAAGGCATCCCAATTTGTGATGCTAGGTGATACCCTTTACCGTTGAAGCATCAAAGGGACATTACTACGATGTATTAACCAAGAAGAAGCCTTAACTACTCTAACAAAAGTACACAATGGCATATGTGGGTCCCATTCTAGCAGTATAACATTAGCTAAGAAACTGTTGAGGACAGGGTATTATTGGCCAACTATGGAAAAGGAATCAATATGTGCAGAAGTGCATCTAGTGTCAATAGCATGGGGATCTGATTCATGCTCTTGCTCAAGAAATACAACCAATGATCACACCATAACCTTTTTCACAATGGGGCCTTGACCTCATTGGAAAAATCACCCCAACCTCATCCAATGGCCATAAGTTTATCATAACTGCCACTGAGCTCTTTACTAAGTGGGTAAAAGCCATTCCTATGACCTATATAATAGGGAAAAAAATTGAAAAGTTTATCCTGAATTACCTTATCTATCATTATGGTGTTCCTCAAAATCTCATCTTAGATAATGGAACCCCCTTTAAAAATCAGGATGTGAAAGAGTTGTGCCAAAGATTTAATATCCAACACCAATTCTCTACCCCATACTATCCCCAAGGCAATGGCCAAGCTAAGGCTATGAAAAAAACTATCATAAAAATCTTGAAGAAAATAGTGAATGAAGTTGGTCGTGACTGGCATCTACAATTATATCTCGCTCTCTGAGCTTATTGAACTAGTATCTGCACACCTTTAGGTGCAACCCCTTTCTCTTTGGTCTATGGATCAAAAGCTATCTTGCCTATTGAGGTTGAGCTCCCATCATTATGAGTGTCATTACAAAACTTGATTATTGAGGAAGAATACAGAGTGTCTTGGTTGAATGAATTAGAATTCCTAGATGAACGTCGTCTTGACGCCCTTAATCACTTGCAAGTATATTAAAACTGATTGAAACATAGCTATAATAAGAGGATTAAAGGTTGGTTGTTCCAAGTCGGAGATGTTGTCCTAAAGAAAAATTAGAACCTTCCATATCAAGACAACAAAGGAAAGTTTGAACCTAATTGGTTGGGTTCCTTTGTCATCACAACAAGCTATGGATCAAGAGCATACCAATTGTCAACCCTTGAAGGTGAACCCTTGTAGGAGCCAACTAACAACTTGCATCTCAAATTTTTTTATGCCTAGTCTTGAAG
Organism: Sequoia sempervirens; assembly: GCA_007258455.2. NCBI lineage: Eukaryota > Viridiplantae > Streptophyta > Pinopsida > Cupressales > Cupressaceae > Sequoia > Sequoia sempervirens. The sequence goes on along the minus strand of VDFB02000013.1, from coordinate 246,386,291 downwards.
GGTATAAAATTTGAAAATACAAAAAAACATATAATAATCAAAATCCAAAAAAATGAGAAAAAGGATTTTAAAAGTAAAGAAAAAAATCATCCTCTAGTGAAAACCACTTCGGTGGCACTTTGGGCAAGTACCTTTGTGAAAACCTGGCAAATAGGCACCTTGCATAAATAAAGCATCTCCATCTATTCTTTGGCTCTTTTTTCCTATCATTCTTTGCACTGCCATTTATCCATCATTCATGTCCTTATCATGGCTTGACACTATGAGGTATCATGAACCCTTTAGCACTACTTGACATATTCTAAAGGTCAGTCTGTCTTGCCTCTATCGAAGTAGTCTAACATGTCACACTGAGGGCATTTCGTTATGGGTAATATTGGGTTCTTGTATATCTTGAGGCCATCAAAATCTTATCTCATCAAAAAATCCCAAAAACATTCATAAAATCTTATCTCATCAGAAAATCCCAAAAACATTCATAAAGTTTTATCTCATCAGAAAATCCAAAATATTTAGACAATTGTAAAGGCAAAATAAAAAAACATCAAAATCCTAAAAAGGTCAAAACATTGAAAATCCAAAAAGTATTCCCCTTGTCAAACTACATCATCTCTGAGCTTGAATGTAGGAAAAACCATCATTGATGTGCCCCCGAGACACCCTAGGCCAGTCCTTTAGGAGTCCGTCATAATAAACTGACGTCTTTCATCTATTCATATCTTCATCTTGTAAATAGGTCAAGTCAGTCGAACTACGTGGTCTCTGCTTGTATAACATAGGCAAGAATTGCTTTGTCAGCCCCTAAGGCCCCTAGGATAGGTCTTTAGGTTAGGTTCTTGGTCGAAACTTGGAAATTCTCAAAAAACCCCTAAACATTGGTAAAATCTTCAAAATACCTACACATCCAAATATTCTTAAAACACAAAAACATTCAAAAAATGGAAAACACAAAAACAATAGAAAACATTCAAAAAGACCTAGAAAGCCTAAAAATACCTCAGAAAACCCTAAACAGCCTCATAAAATCAGAAAAACCTAAACAATCACATAAACTTAAAAAAAAGACCCATAACAACCTCAAAACATTTCAAAATACCAAAAAAATTGAAATATCCCAGAAAATTCAAAACTATCCATCCCATCTCGCTTTCACCTAAAATAAACCTTGTCCATAATAAATTGATCATCACCTTCAACCTTTGGTAAAACAAGTAGAAAGCAAGTATAGCAAGTTGTAAAGTGCGAACCCAAAAGTTAGAATCTAAAGTCTAAATCATAGGTAAACGCGTTAGTGAAGTTTATATCAATGGCTCATCTTAGCATCATCATCCCAACATCAAATAACCCCTGATCAACATGTCCTAGGATGTATCCTTTCTATGATGGACATCAGTATTAGATATCACCTTAGCTAAATTAAACTAGGCAAGAGGTATAGATAACACTGATTGTTTGTCTTTGATCTTTTCTTATGATTTATCTTAATGGCTCATTATGAGGACCTCTCGATGATGTATATCAAAATGATTTAGAGAGAAAGGAATGGGGCATTGATCATTATATTTCATTTGCTGTGCTTGTGGGTACTCTTGTAAAATAATATTGGCGCATACTTGCTTAGTTGTGTGTAGGAAGATCGTTTTGGGTATGTTGTTGACTATTGCATATGCTTTGGTCCAATATGTTCTAAGCTTCCAACTTGCATTCCAATGAGGTTTCCATATGTCAAGATGTGAACAAGAACTATCCTATCTACTTGTCAAGTCAAAGTCCATTACACTAGATACAACACCGTCCTGGTTATCAATACCTTGATGCATTGTGCCTATGTGTTATATCAAACAATAAGGAATGATGGAAAATCCCAATCATGAAGTGTGAGCATCTAATCATCCTGCATTTCATCCTCATTTTGTATTGTCTCATCACCATCTCTAATAAAGTCTTGATGGATCATGGACTTGTTGGATCTTTTGAAGCAATCATCAAAATCAACAACCATTCATTCTTTATTCTTCTACCTTCTTTCCATGCTAACCCGGTATCATGACAGTCAACAAAAACATTATCAATACATCCATCCTACATCCACAAGCCATCAACAGAAATGCATATAATCATAGCATAATCATAAAACATCAATTTCATAATCATATCGTGTCATGCATCTTACATTATCATTTGAGTTATGATGAATATTATATATTTGTTTTTCTAAGCATATTGAATCGTTGCATAGCATATCATACACATGCATTGCATTATCATTTACATCCACATGCATACATGATCATCTCATCATAAAACTACATAGAAAATAAACAAAAAGAAATGCATCCACATCATTTGCATACATACATCATAAACATGAAATAAGTGAAAACATCATGAATCATCTGTATCTGTATCATATATATATATCAAAAAATGAATGTCATGGACAAAATTTGGATCGGTGTATGTATAACTATCATAAGTACAATATCCACAAGGCTATAAAAAGGAGCCCATGAATGCATATCTATGATAAAGAATGGGGAAACAAAATAAAAAAGTGTCTATACATCAAAAGCTATCCCTGATGGCTGCTACCCTCTCTGGCCTACCTCTCAGGCTGATCCTCTACTCGCAATCGTGCATCACTGTGTTGTGAAAAATTAGGCTATCTCAGTGCCTACACTACATCTCGGTGGTAGTGTTTCTTATAATATGTGGCCTTTGTAACAACCTCTCTATACAACCTCGCCAAAATAGTCCTACCATGACTAGCCACCATCATAGCCTTAATTTGTTGGCACTGGGAAACCTCCTGGTCTCTCTCTTCAGTCATGACTTGTACCCGTTGTAACGCCTAATCTCTCTCGACCATGAGGGAAACCACCTACTGTCATGCGTGGTCTTGCTCAACAATAATACCCAAAATCTATTAGTGGGCTTGATCCCACTCACTAATCAAAACCTGCCGCTGCTGCAACAACTGCTAAATCTGTGCATCTCTGGCATCTGGTGGTGGTGGTGGTGGTGCTACCTGCTATTGTGGTCCCTATTGTCCACCTTGCTATTGTGGTCCTTTTTGTACCATTCGAGGCTATTGTACAACTGGTGGAGCCCCTGAAACTTGACCATCTTGGCCACCCTGTCCTCTACCTCTAGCACCCTGCCTCTAGGCCTCCCTCATAGGGGAGCACTCGTTGGATCTGTCAGCCGTTGTGGAGGTATGAACCAAGCATCATATATAGGTGTAGTATGTGCTACTACCTAACCTTGATCATAGGCCCATGGCTAAGCCGTTAACTATCTAAATCTCTCAATTACCTCGGGAGTTGGAATAGTCAGTCCCCATGTGGGAACCTCTCTAGTTGACCTCACAAAAATGGCTCTATAACCATCATCTGGCCTGTCTTGAATCTCTCTAAATTGTCGAGCCACCCTATTTGGTAAATATCTCTCAATAATGGTGTGCTCACGACCCTGCATATATCAGGTATGCTTGGAAAAATGTGGCTTCTGGATATCATCAAACCATGGTGGCATCTGTAGCCACAAGCACTAGTGAAAAATTGTCATATCATCAATCACTTGTCGCCAATATACAAGCCCAATCTATCTAGTGTGCTTTAGGGTACTAACACCTCTGTACCGCCATATCATAGGATCATCTGGCTCGACGTCTGCCATCTGAACAATAGGTCAGAGCACAGTGATATGCTCCCACACCCAAATGTGTAGTAGAGTGACCCTTGCACTAATGGCTCTCCCATCATAGTACACAAAATCATGCAAATCATGATATAGGGAGGCCAACATCATAGGCCCCCATGCAAAGAGTTTCCTCCTATACAACATGCGATGCCACACCAAGCCCCATCCTGGGCTGAATCCTTTGCTATGTCTATCAAGAGCAACCAAACCTGAAATTATGGCTGCAATGATCAATCAGAAGGTCGACATGTGACCTCTCTATGACTCAAGGTTGATTTGTGATGTAGATAAAATAATGTTCTCCATCTCCATAACCTTAAGGCAGGCATCAAAATCATAGATCACACGATCTCCATGAATCGGCAAATGAAGGATCTACCAAACATCCTCCAAGGTCATCGTCGCCTCACCTGTCAGAAGGTGGAAGGACGAGGTCTTGTGCCATCACTCGCACAGAATAGTCATCATCGCTAAGTGATTCCAGATGACAGGTGCATACACAACATACCAGAGGTCGATCTCTCCTAAGTGCTCTTAGCGTAACTCTGATAAATCACCAAGTCTCTCTAATACGGTGGGTCTATGCTCCCACGACATCAACGGTGGAATGACCTCCTGCATCCATGAAGCGCACGACATTAGGAAATCAAGGAAATTTGACCCAATTTGAAATTTATAGCTTATAAATCATAAAAGCATCATTGTTTTCAATAGCGTTGTATTCAAATTTCAAATTGTGATGCCCAAAGCATTTAAAATTACAAATCGCAATATGCATCACCAAACACATGGGCGTTGCATTTTAATCTTTGACAACCCTAAGCCTAATTTCTAAATTGGCAGAAGCGTCACTAAACAAGTATGCGTCACCATTTAAAATTAGAAACCCTAATTTTAAATTGCGACTAGTGTCGACATACATATGAGTCGCTATAATTCATTTCAGCGTTGCCGATTTGAATTTGGGCATTGCTATATAGCGACGCTGCCAAAGTTAAAATTTCAAAGTGTAATAAATGCATCAAAAAGTCAAATTTCAAATCAAGTTTGGTGTTACATATCCGTGGTCCTGAGTCTGGAAGTCGCTAGAACTCTTGAACTCAGTCGAAAATGTGCCTAGGAAGCTCTCGGTGTGCTATTTTGTCGGAGGTTTAGAGCTCAAAATAGAAAGAATCTCTTAAGTGTGAATGCACAAATGAATTGAAAGTGACCCTTCTTGGCTTATTTAAGATAGAAAATTAAGGTTTTTTGCCCTAATTTAACCTTGAGGATAGGGTTTATCATAATTTTCACTAATTTTTCCAATTTGGACCTTATTTTGCATAGTTTTTTACGTTTTTGGTATAATTCTTGCATCCTGGAGCCTTTTTGGACCCTTGGGGCAGCTTTTAACCTTTATTAAGAAATCAACCCAAAATTCAAAAATTTTGCCCAATTTCTCGAGGCGGTAGGGAAACATCTTTATCCTTTAGCAATGGGGCATCTAAAAAAATCAATTTTTATTTTTATTTTTTGATTTAAGCAGCAATTTTAGTTCAAAGAGCATTATTCTTTGAACTGAAGAAGCAAGTACCTCGCTTCAAAGAGGGGAAAAATGTAGACACTGAAAAAATTCCTAAATGATATCATACACTCGAAACAGATTTACTAACATCATTTCCTCTTTAAACTCATCTTATTTTCACTTAATTGATTAAACTAGCCTAGCTATTTAATTAATTGCGTCATTTTCATCCATTAACCTAATTCATTAAAATTGGGTTAATTTATCCTCCTCTACGCTAACATCTCATTTCATTAAATTAAATAAATCAAAATATTTAATTTAATTCCCTAGGTCATCTTATTTAATTAAATAACCCTAAGTTATTTAATTAAATATCATTTCATCTCTCCCCCATTCATTAAATTATTTAATTTAATGAATATCACTTTAATCCTTCTAATCCCCTAATTGCATGATTAAATCTTGTTTAATTAGCAATTAAACTATTTTTCCTTTTAAAGAGAATATTCCCTCAGAATATTCCTTATCCCTTTTTTGCACAATTAAAGTTTTCTTTTAATTTGCAAAATGCCTTTTTCCTCACCCAAATGAATATTCCAAAAGAATATTCTTATTCCTTCATCATTTGAAAAAGGGATATTTTCACTTGGCTTCTTAAGCAAGTGTTAACCTTTAACCTTTTGAACAAGTCAACTTTGACCTATGTGAGAAGGTCAAAAGTGTGTTTGTTTGAGGCAAGTGTGAACCCTTGATTAAATATCATCATGCATTATCATCTGTTGATGAGAATCCATGATCCATGCCTCTCATCTCCTTGATCTTTGACTATTGATTAATCTTTTCAATCTCAACCCTCCATTTCTCATTTGCTTTCCTATAAATAGGTCACTATTTGGAGACAAATGGATCCATCTTTTTCAAAGCAAACTCATGTTGTTGAATTTATATGCACTCACACTCATATTTCACTCATATTTAGCTTGTTTTAGTTAATTTTAGTTGCATAATAGCTTAAATCATCCATTAATGGTTTCCATGCATCCATCTTAGTTTATATATGAATTAGGTTTTTCATCTTTTCGCTTAGAATTAGCTTAGATTAGCTTAGAAATAGCATAAAATCATGTTAATTTAGCTTGCATTATTTTCATTTTTATCATAAACTAGGTTTTCATCCACTTATCACAATGGTTTCATCGATTCTCTTCCATAGAATCAACTGAAATAGACTCACTAATCACGGGATAGGGAAAGGGTCATCGTTTCACATCAACACGACACCAATTCCAAAACAGGATAAGTTTCAGATGGGTTAGAGTAGGAATTTAACTATTTTTTAGTTTGTAACTTTCAGTTTGTACAAATGCCCAGTTTAATCTTTTCAATTTGAATTATCTTGTTTGGTAGATGCAAGTTTATTTGGGTAAATTACACTTCAATTCATCATGGATTAAGCGTAATCGACCCACCCTGACAATCCTCATCTCACAATTAGTTTATTGATTTTTTAATATATCATTTTATTACTGATAATTTTGTCATGTTTTCTACTTTTATATTTCTGTATGTATAGGTATTTTTTAGGGAAAAAAAAATTCTAAATTTTTGAATCATACGAGAAAACAGTGCTTCGTCAATGTGAAGTACTCATGCCCGATTTAACAACCTCCAGTTTTTAATGTTAAATTATTCTCTCTATATTATTTATCATTCTATAATAAAAATTTATAAATTTACATTTCATAATTCTGTAAAGTATATTTCTTTGATTTATCTTATGTTTACCTTAGTTAATTTTTTATATTTAAGTTTTGAATTTACAGTTTACTTTGTTAAATTGTAATAAAGTACATTTAATTTAAAACTAGCATATCCTAATGTGGAAGTAGGGAAAATTCTTTGGCTAATATCTCTTAACTAAAATCACATTTTTTCTCTTTTATAGTTTTGTGAATCCAAACAACAACCTTCAACTAACTATGTCTACTCCTTGCTCAAACTTCCTTTTCTTTTTTTGTTGTTTGGCCATTGCAAGCTATCTGACCATGCCATATCTCTTTTTCCAAACTTTTAACACTTGTGATAGTTCCTTTTTTGAAGAAGATTTCGACATGCTCACGATGCTCTTAATGTATTCATCCATATTACTTCTTCCTTTGTTTATGCCTTTAAATAAGAACATCCTTCCAATGATGAAGTATTGTTGACTGATGAATTTCCTCACATCAAATCCACTATGGATGGATGTTGAACATACCCCTTCTATTTCTTCTCTTACCAACATAAATGGTTTGGAGGGAATAGAACAAGGAGTTAACATCTTTATGGAACCTAAACCACACTTTTCTAGGATGGATTTAGCTAATCATACATCTCTTCTACTTACATCCCCTTCTACATTATCTATTGTCTTTGTGACTTTTAAATGCATTCATAACATTCAGTCTTCTTTCCTTCCATGTAGCCAAGAGCATATCTTGTTGAAGCTTCTCATGGCTCACTTGATCACTCTTCCTCCTCCACACGAGAAAATTTCTAAACATAAACAACCAAAAGCTTATTTTTTGTACATATCATTGAGTTCTTTGTTATTCCACTAACATACGATAAGCCATGCAAGATAAAATATAACTTCTCAAGATAGGTGCTATCACTCTTCTATGTATTGATGCTCTTGTCTCTTCTTCAAATGAACATGTGATATTGAGGTTCACCATTATCAAGTTCATTAATTTTCCTCCATTATGGAATTAATATTACTTTTTCGTAATATGAGAAAAAATTTGCATCATGATATGGAGTTTTCCTTTGTTATGGTATGAGATCACCTATGTTATCACATTGTGATTACCTTTGGTTGTCTTATACAAGGGAATAATATATAATTCACCTCTATCTTTCTTGGTTCTATTTTATCATAAGGTCTTTGTCAAGGGAATAGTGCTACCCACTATGTGCCACTTGTAGATTTCTTTGTTTTCTCATTGTCATTCATGGTCGTACAATCTCATGTGCAATAATAATCTTCTTTGATAATAACACAATATTATTTCTCATCGTTTTTCTCACCCATATTCCAAGAGCAAGGACAACCTATTTTGGGGCCATGCATTCTTCGTAAGTATCCCCCATATTCTTTCTTCCCTTGTTCATTTTCTTAAAATATTCACATATAATACATCCTAATATTTTAAGGGGGCATTATATTCTACTCACATGTGTATCCATATATGTACCTTATTTTATTTTTTCCTATTGTGGCTTATTTTTAATCTCATTGTAGTGTTGGTAGCAAGTGAGCCACTTATCATAATTTATAATGCTAGTTTATGTGCTCTCTACATGTCCTACCTTGGTAACCTATGAGTCATGGGCATAATGCAACTTTCCAACCTATGCACCTTACATTTTTATGCCCATTATCACCTAGCATAACACAACTTTCTAGACTACGATCAATGAAGGTATTGTGATCTACATGACCCCTAATGACAAACAATCTAGTGCCTAAGTGATGTATTCTCTCTTTTGTATTGATTACTTCCCTATATTTTATATGTATTCTCTCCTTGGAGAAATGAATCAATTCACTACATTCTTCTCTTCATCTAAGAATTCCTCTATTTTTTTCTTTTATTTCCTTTGCATTTTGAGGATGATGCACATTATTGAGACAACCTTTCACATTAAGGTCACTTTCACCTTGCTAACTCAATTTTTCTTGACTATTTGCTATGTGCTTTTTCCTTTTATGCATATATCATTTATGTTTTTATATATATGCTCATGATGTTCTAATGTATAGTGGTTTACAGGTTCATGTTTTCTAACTCTATTTTTCTTATGTAGGTTTTTTTGTTTAATGTAGTTATTTTGTAGGTTCTCAACTTGGGGCCATGCTTCTTTCACTTGAAGAACTTTCATCATCCTCTATAGTACCCTTTTGGTTTTCATGGTATTATTTTTATTTATTTTTTAGTATGCATATTCCCGTAGGTTCATAAGCCCACTAAAGTGGGGGAAAAGTAACAGAAAAAATTGCATGCCTTGCAATTTCATGCTACATTTTATGCTCACTTTGGTGTACATTCCCTTAGTATATTTCTAGGCACATTTTAGCCCCTGCATTAGTGTTTTTCCCTCCCATGGTGCTCAAGTCTTGTATTTTATGCTAATTTTCTCTCAACTTTTGTATTACCTTTTGTTTTTCTAGTGGCTTATCATTTTTTGTCAAAATTATCTAAACAATAGCATGACATGTGAATATTTGTGTGATGTGCTAGAATCCCATGATGGTTTCTTGTTTGGTGGTCATTTGTGAATATTTTCCACTTGTCACCTTCCTAGGTCAATGAAATATACTCATGGAAAATCCAAATGGCTCGTCGGTCTCTTTCTATTACCCGCTCTCTTAATTTTTAATCAATATTTTCAATTGAAATTATCTCTTGGGCTCTCTTATTGCAACATTAGCATTTCACAACTTGCTACAATTCTTGTTTAGTTATGATTCCTCCATGTGAGTACATAAGCCTTCAATAACATTTTTCTTGTATCTATTTTATTATCCTTAATTGAGTGAATATAACTAATTATTCCAATAATAATCCAATTTCCATCCCCTTATTAATTGAATAATATTTTATTATTTAATTAATAAAATAACCATCCATCCACTATTCATCACTATTCACCTGCATCCCATTTCTATTTCTTAATCATATTTCTTCTAATGTTCACCTTAGGTAAATAAATATTAAATATTTATTTGTGCCTGAGTTTCCCATCCTTGTCACAAAAGTTAAATAAATTTATCATATTTATTTAATTTTCTATTTATTCATGTTTTATTAAGTGGGTTAAAATCCATTACCTCCTTAACACTTCTCTTGCACATTCAAAATCCTAATTAAATCCCCTCAAATCCTCCACATTTTCCAAGGTACACAAAGGCGTGGGTACTTTGTACACAAATCATGTCCCTTTGTACATGTGACATGGTATTGGTATCATGTCATATGGGTCAAAGTACTTACCCATCCCTCAAGGGTACTCCAAAGTACCCATTTCATCTTATCAACCCAATCTTCCTAAGGAGAATTTCTAGCCTTGATTTTATCCTCAATCCCTCTCTCTCCATATCCTCCAAAAAATGAGGATACTTTTCCTCCTCTCATCTTCCCATGGTTCTCATCATTATGAGTCATTGATCTCATCTTTTAATCCTAACCATCCAATTTTATAGCCAAAAAATATATAAATTGGATGTCATCTTAAGCCAAATACAACATCTTCAAATGCAACTTTATGTTGTTGGTAAGAGTACTCATACATCATCCTCAATCCCAACCACCATGACATGGTGCAACAATGGTTAATTTTGTGAGATATTTTTTTGTTTTTATCATGTTTTGTTAACTCTTATGCTTAATCATGAGTGTTGCTAATATTTTGGGTAGAATAGATTAATATAGTTTTAGCTTGTTCTTGCATTCTTATAATTTTATGTACGTGCATATTTGGAAACCATAGTGGGAGTCCATGTCCCCTTTTCTAATCATTTTCCACTTGCAAGTTCATAGTTCAACATAAGCATTCACAATTTAGCATATGTGTTACTTGTTTCAATATATGTGTTTTCATCTTTGTTTAGTCACTTTTGTAAGGTTTTTGGAAGCTTAATCACTTTTTTATGTAGGGGAATTCAATATTTAATGGTTTATACATCATCCTAACCCTCTTTTTCACCTTAAAACTTATTTTTTGTAAGTTCTCATCATGATTTTTGGCTATTTTCATGTTTCAACATATATGCTTATAGTTTAGCATATGCATTACATGCTTTAATATATGTATTTTTTAAAGGTAAATACTTTTGATCCAAAGCTATGAACCAATAAAATCACAAATTGGGGACCTAATCCCCAAAATAAACACTCAACATAACACCCCATAAGGTTTGAACTTTGGTTACAAGAACAACACCACATTTAAACCATCACACTATGCCAATATCAACATGCTTTAGTATATGTGTTTCTATAATAGAGTTTCATCATTTTCTTGATGTTTAATCCTGTCTAAGACCGTACAATAGTAATTTATTGTTTTTCCTTGTGTCCTAACATCATTTTGTGCAAGAAATCACTTGTCTAAGACAAAAATTATAAACTACTAATGCTCTTATTTTTAGCAATTGATTATTGAAGATAAATCTTTTATCACTGATTTAGGCACACTTCAATTTATTAATGGGAACTAACCATTGTATACTATGTTTGTAAGGGCTAATTAAGTGTATTCTCTCTCCTCACACTCTTGGTTGGTCTTGGAGATCAAAATATTAAGTTTGTTTCTTTTCTTTTCTTTTTATCCCAAGGACTCTAATCATACATGCCCTCCACTTGCACCTTATGTGATCTTGGGTGACCAAAAGTGATTGCATAATCTTTCTATGGGGCTTGCTATGTGATTTCATTGCCCTAGTGGATGAACCAAACTCCATAATTCTGAAGAGGTATAAAAAGTGGGTGGTGAATCAAAAGACATGCCTCTTGGAAGTGAAATCTTATCAATCTATATAAGCCCACAAGAAATTTATACCTTGGGGAAGTGATAGCGTAGAGTAAGTTTCCCTCTCCTCCCAATTGGTTGGCATATTTAACTTTTATCCATGAAATCAAGCCCCACATACCATTGAGTTATATCGTGGATACCCCTAGAAGCCTTGTTTAATCCTAAATAAGACCTTGTGATTTCCCTCTTGTGATGCATCAAATAAATAGTATTCTAAGAAGTCACTCATCATGTATTTTGAGTGTTGAGATATAACTAACCTTGGGTGAATCCTTTGGCTATTCTTGATAAGGGATCCCATACAATTTTAAATTCCCTAACTATCCTTCACTTGGTAGATGGTATTTCAATGAGACTACAAGAGGTTTTGATCCCACTTGACTAATCATAAGTTATTGGTGTTGTATAGGAGCGAATTTTCACCCCTTACGTAAATTCCCCTTTTACACATCCTCACCTTAGAAAATCAAATCCAAAGGAAAAATTCCACATCACCCAACTACCTTCCTTCCATTTTGCATCTGTCTATAGTTTCGGTGGGAGAATATTTGTCGAGGATGTGTACGCAGTGCGTAGACGTTTGTGCAGTGTGTTGCCATCCCTGATGAATTCCTGCATCTAAAGTTGGCAGTTGTGTTACACTCCCAATTGGGGATGAATTGTAACGTCCCTCTTCAACCAACTGACCCAAAAATTCCTTATTCTTCCTTTAAATTCATCCATTCTCACTTCATTTGATCTTCTTACAATCTCTACACACATTCTCAATCCATCTCTTGGCATCTTCAAAGCACTTCATTTGACTCTCTAGCATTCACTTCACTTTCAAGCAACACTTCAACACTCCATTGCAGCAACAACACTCCATCAACTCCACATAGCAAGTGTGAAGCAAGCCATTGAAGCATGGGCTTGTAGCCTTGTGAGGCATCCCTCGATCATATTTGCAGTTGTGGTGGCCCTACCAAGTCCGTATTCTCCTCCATTAGCTAGTGAGCTTTTGGGTGGAGGTGGTAACATTTCACTCCTCTCCTTTGTGATTTGATAGGAGTAGCACAATATTGTTTTGTAGTGTGTATTGCTTTCTCTTCTTTCCTTTACTGAATATTTCTACTTTGTTTCTTTTTGGCTATCTATGGAGGTGGAAACACCAAAATAGGGGTCTAACTGAGGTAGGCCCCTATACAACCCCAACAATTTTCCCCTTCTTGCTTTTGTGCAGGTGAGAGTATGTGTGGAGCTAGTTGGTGAACAGGCACTTTTATGAGATCGTCTTTGTCACCCTAGTTATCATTTACTTGTTTTATCACTTTAGTTTCTATTTCCTGTACTTGCTTATTCTATTTTTACCATCTAGACTAGTCAGCTAGGTTGTCAACTTGATTTTTGGCAGTTCGTATTGTCTTCACTATTTTCTGACCGTACGGATGCTAGCGCGCCTAAGAGATGCTAGTGCGCTGTGCTGACGTCCTAGAACTACACTGTCATCCTCGGACAGAGAGATTTCTAAGGCACAATACTGACTCTAAAAACTAGCTCATCTAGCCCAAACCTAAGCTCGGGATCTGTAGAGTGATCAAAGTACATTATAGTCCTCATCATTCTTGATCCTTGTCTCAATGCATCCCTTTAGGGTGAGGTAAGTTAGGGCAGTCCTTCGCTCTTGGCTCTTTGTGACCTAGAGCCTTGACGTGGTTGGTCCCCCTCTCTTACATTTTTGGTGAACCCGACGTGAACTAACATCTGTCTGTTCGTCAGTGTTGAGAATTTTCCCTTGTGCCTTGTGATCGTTGTAAGCCTGATTATTCTGAAGGTTTATGAGCATCACAACCTAATCCACAACTTTTGAGTACGTTGTTAGGAGAATTTTGTTACACCTTCTGATGAAGAGGATGAAGGTCACTACTGGTTTCTCTATAGGAATTCATGTTGGATCTGTCGCCAGTCTATCTACCTAGGAGCAGTTGTCTAGGGGCGAGGTAGGGTTCTCTGAAGAGACCAACTATGTCTCCACTCCTCCTGCGTCTCCTACATCATTATCGGTAGATGAGCATGAGGTTGTTCACATTCCTTTAGAATATATCTCTACTCTTAGCAAAGGGTTGGGTAATTTGGAGAATCACCTGGAAAAGGACCTGAAGATGGTTAGAGCCGCTTGAGTTATTAGCGAGATAAAGTATATGGCCAAAAAATATTGAATAGGCATGGAACTCCTGGCTAGTCTCTCTAGTTTGACTAAAGTGTGTGCCCTTCCGAACAACCCTAACCTTATACAAGGGGCTGCTTTTAAAGACCATGAGAGACAGTTAGAAATGTTGATGCCTCCCACATCTTTGTACATGGTTGACACAGTCCCATCGATTAGTGCCTCATTTGCCTCCAAGAGATCTGAAACTATCAAAGTGAACAAAGTACCCTTAGGCTTTAGTTTCACCCCTCTTATCACCTCTAGCAGTGGAGGTTTTGATGGGATGAGTGGTGGGGGATTTGTTAGTGGTGGTGGATTCGACGGGGAGGATGGTGCTGGCGGAGGTGGTTCTGGAGGAGGCCATGGTGGTGGCTTCAAAAGTGGAGGTGGCTCTGTTGGTGGTGGTGGCTCTGGCAATGGTTCTAGCGGTGGATATGCTGGTGGCTCTGGTGGTGGATCTGGAGGAGGTCCCACTGGACCTTTGTCATCCCAAGAATCTCTTCTGAACACTCTTCTTTAGAATATTGGTAAGAAGCAAAGCCAGCTAGCGAGCCTCTCCTAGGCCTCTGCCCAGCCTATCTTTCAACCCTTCTTCCAACATAGCCCATTGTTGGTAGCAATCTTAAACACTCCCTTCCCACAAGGAATGGAGATTCCCAAATTTGAGATATATGGCGATAAAGGGGACCCACAAACACGTGTTCGCCTTTAATGCCCTATGTACAGACTTCTTCCATCATGATGCATTGATGAAAAAATTGTTCCCTCGATCCCTTAAGGATACAACGCTCGAATGGTACTGTTCCTTACCTAACAACTCTATCTTCTCATTCGATCAACTTGTAAATCAGTTTCTCCAAAATTCCATCCAACATCAAACCAAAGATGACCTTTTTTGATCTCGTCTAATGCAAGCAAGGGGATAATGAGAAGATTACTAATTTCATAGTGCACTATCAAGCACTCTTCTCACAGATCTCATACTCGCTGCCCGATTCTGACGTACAAAAGGTGTTCATAGGGAACTTGCAGAGACCTTGGTAGGAGAAGTTTTCCCTTATGAAATACCCTTTTTTCTTGCATTTGTGGGTGGCATTACAAGAATATCAGTAAACAATAGTTCAGTGTGGGTGATCCTCATGCTCTTGTTCAAAAGGAAAGTCCATTGTATCGATCTCTGGAAAAGGTAAGGCTGTCGTGAATGTAGTAGCTGCTACGAATGGTAACAACTTCAAACACAATAGAAAGTTCACAAAGTTGGCTGAATCTTATTCTTCCATCTTGCAAAAGTTGAGAAAGGATAAGATCATAACCTTGGAGAACCCTAAACTTCTCAAGGAACCTTACCCTATTTGGTATGATGTGAATACCATATGTCAGTACCATTGTTTTAACAAACATGATACCAAATGTTGTATGAGCTTGCGTCATGAGATATAGGATCGCATCGAGGATGATACTATCTGTCTCAATGGAAGTAAACAAAATGCAAACAAATTAGTGGTGAAAGTGAATACTGAGTTGCAGATATACAAAGACCCATTTTCATCCCATTCTTCCAACATGATTATGGATCCTTCTGATTCTACTAGTCAGCCCGAGTCATACATTTATATGGTCACAGTCACTCCTACCATGCAACTTTTGATTGGCTCACTGGACGTGACATTCACTTCGCAAGATATACCCTTGAACAATAAGCCCTCTCCCCTTTACATTTCTACTTGCCTCAATGGGAACATTGTGATAGGGGTCTTAGTCAATCTCGCGAGTCCAGTGAATGTTATTATAGAAGAGACATTGTGGCTTAATTCATTGCATAGAGAAGAGTACGAATAAATAAAATCTACCATCCATACACATGATGGGTTATCTCTCAAGCCGTATGGATCAATAACTTTGTTCATCCTAGTTGAACCTAGGGTTGTAGACACAGTATTCAATGTCATTCCAGAGTTGGATTTGTTCAGGTTGAAGCTAGGCATACCCTGGCTAGCTTTTATGAATGGAATCGCCTCCATCATTCATAAGTGTTTGAAGTTCTCCCATCAAGGTGTTGTGCAAGTAGTACATGACACTAGCTACCAACCATTGGTGTCCCATGGGGGCTACTCGTTGGATCATTTCTGGCCCTCCCCGGTCGGTCTACTTCTTTCAAGAACGAACCTACTTTATAAGAATTATGTGAAGTATAAGATCGGGGGCAAGGGACAATAAAAATTGACCCTTTCGGTAGCGCAAAAATTAGCTGCCTCCTCTTCTCGAAAGGGAAAGGAGAAGCTACCCTATTCTCAGGATGGCTCTTCCATTCCTCTTTCTAGAGAAGAGTTTTGGATGAGTAGGCCTAGCTTTTACCCTCTGAGTCTGATGGTGTCTTCTTGGCATAGACCCAATATTAGGATATCAAATCTCCATACCAAACCATCTAGACGTTGGCATTAATTGTATGGTAAGGGAAAAGGTCCCCATGGGGAATCCTCTATGTCCCGACCTCCGTGGTCCCCTACCACTTCTGCTCCAAAAGCAATAAATGGGAAGAGGCCCACTGCTAAGGCACAAGAGTCAATTCCCCCCATTGCTTCTCAACTCGCTCCTGCTCGTATTTAGGAGTTCATCCCTCCATTGAAAATGGCTATAGTGGACACTCCTATGGCTAAGCAGGAGTCTTCCATCCCTTCGTAGATCCCGACCTCTAGCTTGAAGAGTCACATAAACTGCCTTGCATGTGAGTGCAAGCACCGACAAAAGGCTCTCGTGGTTGAGCAGGCCGTTTTACAGAAGAAGAGGAGATGACCGCCCCTGCTTTAGGGCTTCTTGATGTGTCCTCCTCCCTCCTCCCCTCTACTTTCATTCAATCTGGTTTAGTCTCGATTCCGGCTACCGCTGTGAGTATGAGTGTGCTTGACCCTAAAAAGGTGTAGGTGTTTATCACTCCTTTGGTGGAGCTGCCCCTGTTGATGTCCCTTCCAAACATCCCATCGTTCCCTAAACCTATGGATATGCCAAATAATTTGGTGGTAGCTGCCATGGTTTTCTTCTCCTCCTCCTTTGTGCCTCTCGCCTCGTCTGTGGGGAGTTCACATCCCCCAAAGAAGTAGAAGGTAGAAGATGGTCCTTCCAATAATGGAGAGTGTAAGAGGAGCCTACCTTCTTCGAAGGGTGGTCCTGCGTTGGCTTGTTTTGTCTTAGTGATGGAACCAATTTTGTATTCCCCTAAGTTTCTCACCACCCCCAAGTCATTCAGTGAGCCAAGTGGTGAATCTTGGGTGCAACCTTCTCTTTCTGTTGAGGTATGACATGACACTCTAGTGAAGTGTATGTTTAACTCTCTGGATGAAGTTGCGGCCTTATCAGTGATCTTCGTGAATTCATTAACCATAGCTCCACAAGAGCCTAGTGGAGGAGACCTTGCAGTTCCTTCTTCCTTAGCCCTTATTACGGGAGGGTCAGAAGCTCCTCCCCTTAATATTCCACTGCTACAGGATTGTCCTCCTTCCGCTTATAATGATCTAGATTGGGAAGTGGATGACCTATTGATCGATGAATGTTAAGGGGAGGCATCTTCTTTATCTTTATATTAGGTGTGTGTGTTGTGATGTGTTCCCCCATACTTGTGCTATGTGTTCCTAGATAACCCATGTCACCCTTGTTGGTGCTTGGATACATGAGTGATTTTGTGTCATGAACCTTCTTCTATTTGTATATATATATATATATTTATGAGCAGTTCTAACCCCAAAATATTAGATCACCCCTATGCTCTTTGTTTATGTTTATTTCTTTTTCACTCTTTTCCTTTATTTTTCTCTTATTTGCTTGAGTTGTCCCTCCCATGTGTGACAATGCCATTTCTATAATGCTTTGATTTTTAGAAAATGTATTTTCTGCCAATGAATCTTTTCTCGAGAATCTTTGTGAACTTTTCCAAGAATTGCATTCTTGACTTGGACCCGTAACGAAACATGTTTCCTTCATCATGGGTTTGAAAAGAAAGAACTTGAGAACTTTCCTTCAAGGTGGAAGCAACTTTGGCCTTCCCCTCATGAGGGGGCATTTTCTTCCTTTTGAATTCCTTGATGAAGTGAACATCTTTCGAAAGAATTCCTTGATAATGAATCTATTTGAGAAAAAAAATATTTATTATATTTTCAAACAATACATCCCTTGAGTGGACCCCTTTTCACACCGGGTTCCCGAGGGACCCCTTTAAAAGCCTTCCAATTTGTTGATAGTCTGCGTGACTATCTGCTTGATCAACTATGTGGCCACTTTATTTTTGGACATGTTTGATTTGTGGGTAAACATGTCACTTTGTAGGTGTGCCTATGAAGCTGCTTTCCAATCTAACTCTGCAGAGTGTCCTCCTTTGGGTTTCCTCCATGTAAGAGATCTTGGGGGATGCCTCCTTGTAGGTATGCAGGATTGTAAGGTGCTTTCATCTGGGTTTCCTTCCTGTGGGAGATCTTGGGGATACCTTCTTATAGGTCTATGGTCTTGTAAGGCACTTTCATCTGAGTTTCCTTCTTGTGAGAGATCTTGGGGGACACCTCCTTGCATGTTTGCGGGCCTGTAAGGAAATTTCATCTAGGTTTCCTTCATGTGAGAGATCTTGGGGGATGCCTCTTTATAGGTTTGTGGGCCTATAAGGTGCTATAATATGGGTTTCCTTCATGTGAGAGATCTTGGGGGATGCCTCCTTGCAAGTCTGTGGGCCTGTAGGGTGCTTTCATTTAGGTTTCTTTCATGTGAGATATCTTGGAGGACACCTCCTTGTAGGTCTGTAGGCCTGTAAGACACTTTCATCCTATGGGATTTGTCCATCATTAGTCCAAGGGCCTTTGGTGTACCTTGCACAACTTCATAGTTCTGCGGGATTATAGATTATTTTGTTCAAAACTCCTTACGCAACATACCTATGGAGCCCTTTGCTTGCCCTACACTTTTGAGTTCACTAGATCATGGGCTTCTTCCTTGACGGTTCAAGTATAAATTTCTAACCTTACTAACTCTTTGATCTACTTTACTGAAGCACTCATAAGTATTCATGCTCACTAAAGTGGGGGAAAAATGTATAAGAGCGAATTTGCACCCCTTACGCAAATTCACCTTTTACACATCCTCACCTTAGAAAATTAAATCTAAAGGAAAAATTCCACATCACCCAACTTCCTTCTTCCATTTGGAATCTGTCTATAGTGTGGGTGGGATAATATTTGTTGGGAATGCACGCGAGATGCACAGACGTCCGAAAGTGTGATGCCATCCTTGACAGATTCCTACGTCTAAGGTTGATAGAGGCGTTACAATCTCAATTGGGGATGAATTGTAACTTCCCTCTTCAACCAACCGAATCGAAAATACCTTATTCTTCCTCATTCTTCCTTCAAATTCATCCATTATCACTTTATTTGATCTTCTTGCAATCTCTACACACATTCTCAATCCATCTTTGTGCATAATCGCTTAATTGACCTTAAGATAATCACAAACACCCTTCAACACATCTTTTACACACACAAAATGATATAACTGGTCACTTATATATATCCGCAACAAAGGATTTAGTTGCCACAAGTCGGCTTCAATAAAAATTAAAAATATTAGCAATTGTCAACTCAAATCTTGAGTAATATACAATGTTCATCCACAATGGTCATCCACAACTTAGCTTGGACCCAAAACATAATGATCAAACACAAAAATATTCAAATAAACATTCCTTGAATATCCACAACACATTATATCAACTTAGTTGGCCACAAAGCACTGATAAACAAAAAATTATCAACTAGATCTCCAAAATTACACATAGCTTGGTACGAGGCACTAATATTTTTGGATAACATAAGAAATATACTGATAAAACTCCCATGAGATCCACAACTCAAAATAGTAACATAAAATTTGCACGTGAATCGATGATCACCAAACTACTGGATGCTCTGTTCTTCTAACTGTTTGCAAATTTTCTACCAGTGGGAGAAAATGATGACATGTAGATCAGTCACCAACTAGGGTTTCCATCAATGACAACACCTAAAAGCATTTGCAGTGTCTCTTTCCAACAATCTCCCCCTTTGGCATTGATGGCAACACTTAGTAAAAAATGACTAAGTGTCAGATAAGTACCACCAAGAACTACATTGCCACTTCAAAACTCCAAAAGGATCTATAATACAATTCCCCCTAAGATAACTTAACATTTTTCACTGTATCACTCTCCCCCTTTGACATCAATGGTAAAATTGGGGACCCAAAAAACAAAATTTCAAAATTGTACAAGCATAATCTGACTTACAAAAATTTGAAGACATCCGCAAAATCATTCTTCAACACACTTAAATTTGTGTCCCAAACCTTTTTGAAACTCTCCAAAATTGTTATGTGACCACAAAGTGAATAAGACAGAGTTTCTGCAACTTCAAGATTTACTGGGTCACGAGCTGCCATAGCATCTTTGGCTTCTTTTAATGCATTTTCCATTATTTCAATCTTTGGACTAATTAGTCTTTTGAGTTCACATGCTCTCCCTACAATCCTCTCATTTTCATGAATCAAACTCCTTATTTTTTCAAGCAAAGATATTAACCAACCTTCATGCTTATCAATGTTATTGGCTAATGGATCGAAAGCATCAAAAAGGGTAGCCAACTATTTTTCAACATCCTTCACCTTTTTCTCATTGTTTTCAATGAATTTTGACAAAACTAAACATGAATTATACACTTTTCCACCTTCAGATAAAGTATCTTGAATATTTCTCATGCAGGTGGCTAGAAGAGTTTTATCTTTTGCAATTAGTTCTTTCAAACCACCAAATATCTTTTCCTTAAACTCCATCAAAAAGATTCAAAGTGAGAACTTATAGAATTTATGAGCTTCTTTAGCTCACCAAAAGAGGAACCAAATGAATCCTTGACATGAGTAGGCATTAATTTCTACAGGACTCCAGATGCAAGGCTTAGCAATTCACTATCCTCTATGTGAGACTTTAGAATCTTCTCACTTGCCTTAGCTTGAGCAATTGAAGAAACCTTCATCATCTAAATTGGGGATAAAGTAGATAGATTGATTGAGATTTCATCCAATTTAGGATCAAACTCTTCTTGCTGTTCCATCAGAGATTTCTTCACTGTCTCGACAATGTCTCTTGCCTCCACTCTGATTTCTTGAACTTTTTCTTCTTCAACCTTGGATTCTTCAAAGACCGTTTCTGGATTTCCTTTAGGAACTTCAACTTCTTCATTTTGTACCTCCTTCTCCTCAGCTAATACCACCTTAGGAACTTCACATTCCATAGGTATTTCTGTATTTTCCATATCAGGAGGAATCTAAAAATCCTTAGCATCTGCATTCACTTCCTCATTTTTCAGAACATTTTCAATATTTACTTCCTCAACATTAATCTTATTCTTTAATAGAAACACTTCCAAAATTTTTTGGGTTTCACTAAACACAACATTAGTTTCACCGATCATAAGTTTATTCACCCTTGTCTTGCTTTTAAAATCCTTCTTGGCCTTTTCAAGGAGTGAATTCATCTCCTCAGTTAACATTTCTGGACATAGATCTGCAATAATTCTTTTCCTCATATTCCCTTCTTCTGTCCTGGAATTTAATCTTCTTGACTTGAAAACATCATACAAACTCTTGGGTAAACCAGACATGATTTCAACAAGAACTTTATTGAAAATGTTCATATGTTTAATTGTGGCTTCTTCAAGAATTCTTTGACCGGATTCATCAAAAGTTTCAAACCATTCACAAAGGGGCTTAAGATTACCATCCTTAAAAACTGCATTCTCAACTTCCTCAACTGACATGACTGGTATGTCAGTCTTTTCCTTCTTTGCTTTTCTTCTTTACCTAAATATTTTCTCTTGTTTAACTTAACAACCTGAGTTCCAGTAGCTTTCATTTCTTTCACAACTTCCTTTGATTCAGTCTCCTCATCTTCTGAAGTGACTTCATATATTCTTGTGCTTTTATTCTTCTTCCTTTTATCAAAAGCCTTGTCCTAAGCTGGCTTGGCTACAGGAGTGGACAGGGTTGGGGAACTCCTAGTAGATCTAGTGTGGGCAGAAGATGCTCTCAGACTAGAAAAATTGGTTTTTGTTGACTCTTTTGCTGCCTTGCATCATCTCTCTTCCTTCTTGCTCTCTCAAAGCTTCTATAGGTAAGCCCATACTTTCTGCAAAGACTTCTACTTCTTTCCTTACTCTAGTGACTATCACCGGTTTTTTCAATTCCACATGAACCTACATACTTTTATCTGCATATTTTCCAAACCTCTCTTCTCCCAGATCTAGGGGCATGCTCAACAAGTGTTCTGCATACATCTTCAAAATGTTTTCCTCTACTTCGTATCCCATAGGCATGATCCATATTGTTTTGGGATCAACAACTTCCATATGACATTTTTCAATATCCACCATGAAGCAAATAGTATCTTTGTACTATTCCACAATTGAAGTGGGAATTCTTTCCCTGGCATGCATCATATTCTAGAAATTTTTGAAGTACCCCTAGAGGGTAGTATTCTTGATATGTTGATCACCAATTCGAAACAACATGTTCCTTATTTGAACAACTATAGGCTCATCATTTTGCCAATGTACTTTTCCAACAGCCGAAACCTCATTCATGAAATAGAAGAATAAACATAGCACCAAATTATTGTATTTGAAATTATTCTTCTTGTATTTCTTGATTTTTCTTAGATTCTCCATTAGTTGACTTTTGAGCAACTCACACAAGTCATAATCAACATTTTGTTTTACCATCTCATAAACTGCATAGATGGTCATACCAGATACAAAATTATCCCAACTTGAATGATAGATCTTGTAGCTAATGACCATTGATGCGAATTTTACATCCACTTCAACAATTTCTTCTATAGTCATTTCCCTTCTGTCCCATTGAGCACCTGTTGCCTCAGTAACCTTCTCATTCTTTACGAATTTCAAGATTGGAAGTCTACCGGTGGAATTCAGACCTGTGACTACACATATAGCTCTTTTGTAATTTTAAATGGCACATCCAACCACATGAACTTGACATGAACATGGCTCAGAACATATCACACCCATTCATTTTCTTCAAATATGGGAAATTTTGCAAATTGCGTGAACTTCTTCTCTTCTAGGGTTTTAAATTATGGCTTCATAGTAAGATCCTCTCCAATTATATGATGGGAATACAGATTCATCATTTGAGAGCTTCCTAATTCTTCAATATTGGCATGTATATAAGCCCTAATATCTTCAGTATGCAATACTCCATACGGTACAGATGAAAACCAACCTAAGGGCTCAGTCTCAACAGACTTATAAGGATTCCATTTGAACTTTGGATGGGGTATGTCCTTGACTTCAAATGCTAGAGGAGTGGACATGATTGCACTTTCACAAATCCATAGGCTTTTTGATAAATACCTTTTCGTCAGATCAAAGTTTGATCGCAAAACCTTCTTCATGCTTGAATCTCTCCACAATTCAACAAAGTTCACTCCAGGGCTCTCCAAACTGCTTTCCTCCAAAATGAAAAGTGACAAATGAAGGATGAAATTTTTCTTTTATTGTCCACACACCTGACCCTTTTTGTCACAATAAATTCTTTTACCCTAACTCATCCGATTACCCTACTTCCATGTACTGAGATAGATGATTCTTCTGTGGATCTCCAAAACTTTGCAATACTGCTTCCAATTGGTTAAACAACATCTGAAAAGTATCAATTCACTTACCGAACTTGTCCAAATTCCATTATCAATTTCCTGTAGGGGGTTAAAATATTTTCCTAACAATTCCCCCTAGGCCAAAGGCCTAAAACTAATTCCAAGAGGAATTGCCAGAAGTGGATTCTGGTGCTGATGTATTTCCTTTAACAGAGGGATTCTTCCTCACCCATTTCTTCTGCATTTTCCTTTTGATCACATAAGTAGTGACTTTACCTTTTCCCTTAACATCATGTTGCATGTTTTATTTTACTAGACCTCTCTTGTTCCAACAGAATCTAGCAGTGTGGCCAAATTTATTGCAGTTATAACACAACATTTCTCTATCTAGACCAATTGTTCCACTGAGTTTGTCTTGATCTGCATTGGTTGGAAATATTCCCAAATCTATTGCATGCATAACATTTGACATCTCTATGAAAAATATTCATCACAAGTCTACATTCACTTGAATTATGACCATACTTATAGCAATTAAAGCATTGACTTGAGAATGATGGTCCACTTGTGTTCATCTTGCTCCTACACTAAGAAGCCATATGACTGAATTTGTTGCAAGAAAAATAGTATCCATTGAATCTTTCAGCATTTGGTTGTCTTACCGGATTCCTTCTAGCTCCATTCATTTGATTTCTTTGCCTAAATCTCCCTTGTCTGGATTTCCTTTGTCCAGATCTGAAACTTTCTCCTTCTTCATATCCAAGACCTCACCTGTCACCATCAGTTCTCTGTCCTTTGAAGAGTTCATCAATTTTGGTTGAGCTTGCTTTGAATTTCTCCTTGTACTCATTTGCAACAGTAAGTTCACTTCTGAGATCATCAAGCTATTTTTCAAGCACCTCATTTTTTTTAGATTGCTCCAATTCATTGTTCAATCAGATGCATTGTTCAGATTTTTCTTTCAAGGATTGTGCAAGCTTTTCTTCATTCTTCCTTCTATCTTCAATCTCCTTGGTCATCTTCATCATGATAGATTCCATCTCATGCTTCAAAGCAACATTTTCTTTGGAAAACTTTTCACATTCTTCTATTTTCTCCTTCAAGGCATGACTGAGTTGTTCATCTTCCATGCTTCTATTCTTCTGCTTAAGCTGATCACACAATTCCATTCTTTTCTCCCTTGATTCATTGATTTTGTCTTTGAATGACTGAATGAATTTCTTTGCACTCTCAAGACTTTCTTGCAATTCCCATTTCTCAGACTTTGACAGGTCAAGATCATCCAAGGCCAACATAAGTTGTTGAAGACTGCTTGTATCCATTGAAAAAATCCTTCCAAGATCTTCCGAAGCTGTTAGACTTCTTTCAAGGAACTAGCTCTAATACCAATTGTTGGAAACAAGCAACACTGAGAGCGGGGGTGAATAAGTGTTGTGCAAAAATTAAATTTATTATTCTGATCTTTAACTCACTTAAGCTTTCAACAAAAGAAATATGCATGAATAGAAAGAAAACAATCACAACACCATAACACCAATATTTTTATATGGAAACCATGTTAGGGGAAAAACCACGGTGGATGGCCAATCCACAATATAATTTGAGTATACCCAAAAGAAATATTACAAAATGGGAATGCACTTGCATTCAGGCACACTGCATAGAGCTCACTACTCAATATAGAAAGGCTCACTTCCTTACAATGATTTAGATTAGATCCAAGAGAATGAACTAAAGGAATAACATCTACAAATGCTTGATTATAGTTTTGATTAAGCTCAACAATTGATCTTTTGTCCTTCTGACTGATTCAATAATTCTACTCTATTATGCACAAACTCGCACTACAAAAACCTTGATGCACAAGTGAAACTGTGCATAATTGCTTAATTGACCTTCAAATAATCACAAACACCCTTCAACACATATTTCACACACAAATGATATAACTGATCACTTATATATATCTGCAACAAAGGATTTAGTCGCTACAAGTCGGCTTCAATAAAACTTAAAAATATTAGCAGCAGTCGGCTCAAATCTTGAGTAATATCCAATGCACATCCACAACGGTTGTCCAAAACTTAGCTTGGACCTAAAACATAATGATCAAACACAAAAATATTTGAATAAACATTCCTTGAATAACCACAACACATTATATCAACTTAGTTGGCCACAAAGCACTAATAAACAAATAGATATCAATTGGATCTCCAAACTTACACATAGCTTGGTACAAGGCACTAAGATTTTTGGATAACATAAGAAATATATTGACAAACCTCCCATGAAATCCACAACTCAAAATAGTAACAAAATTTTTTCACATGAATTGATGATCACCAAACTGTGGCATGCTCTGTTCTTCTGACTGTTTGCAAACTGTGTGCCGGTGGGAGAAAATGATGACATGCGGATTAGTCACTGACTAGGGTTTCCATCAATGAAAAAACCTAAAAGAATTTTTAGTGTCTCTTTCCAACAACATGAATATGCCATCTTTGTCACATAATCCCTTTGAACCACTGATATGTAGAGATGAACATGTAAACGTATTTGAGGAAGACATAGAAGCTGCAACACAAAATCCTGAAGTGGCCTCTTTTGTAGAAGACATAGTTTTACATGAAAGAGACAAATATATAGCCATTCTTTTACATCAAGGAGCCAAATTACCACAAGGATTTGACATTAATAAATTAAGAGTAGATACTTCAAATCACGATGCCAACAACAACACAAACAATCCCTCCAATGCTAGTCAACCTCAAAATGATGTCAACAATAACATTGGTGCCACGTCACAATTGCCACAAGAACTATTAATGCTACCTCCAATGATAAAAAAAATTCCAATACAATCAATGTAGCATCGGTTGGAGGAACACCTACTATGTCACAAGCCATGTCACAATCAATGCCAACAATGTCAACAATATCTTCACAATAAGTTGGACCCACCTTTGGGTCCTCATCAATGGGGGAAAGCTCTTCAAATCCTATCTTTGGAGCTTCATCTAGTGCCATGGGTGCATCATCATCAAATCCTTTCATTGGTACCTTATTCAATCCCTTTGGAGGGAGTAAACAACACATTTTTATTCAAGGACCACAACCAAATGTTAACACACCATCACAATTTAATACCAATACTTCCCAAGGGAAAAACACAAACATTCCCCATGGACAATTCCAACTATTTGGACAAGGAAATTAGAATACACAACATATGACCTCATTCGGACACCAAAATATTCATGGTCAACATATTCCCCAAATTTTGACTTAAATGGTTGGAGGGCACATTCCAACATATGCATCACATATCTACACCCATCAACATATACCTAATCAAAACTTTCAATACCAACATCACATCCCACAACAAAACACGTCATACATCTCATCTCAACAAATGGGCACCCATGGTATACCTATCACTCCCATGTGTGATGCAATGAATAATCCTATAATTGATTCCTTGACAACTCAAGTAGCTCACTTACAAAAGACCATAGAAAACATGAAAATATTCGACAAGAAGTCACACATGTCATATGACCTATGCGTATATCCTTTTGACACAAATCTATACATGCCACCATTCCCTCCTGGATATGTGGCACCAAACTTTACCAAATATAAGGGAAAGATGAATCTTGTTGAACATATTCTAGAATTCACGACCAACTGTATGGACATTGCCTATGAACACACTTACTTGATGAGACTCTTCTCTAAGAGTCTTACAGGACTCACACTTGAATGGTTCTCCACTTTAAAAGGGATAAAAACATGGGACAAACTTAAAGACAAATTTGTGAAAAATTATGCATATAATATTGACATGGACACCTCCATCACTAGCTTATGCACTCTTACACAAGAAGATGCTAGTGAAAATTTTATCCCATTCTTCCAAAGATGAAGTCTAGCAAGTCATTGCCACATTGACGTACCTGAGAAAGAAAAGGTTGACATGTTTGTTCAAACACTCTTAGGCCCATTGAAACACGAATTGCAAGTTCATTGCTGCACAACCTTCACAAACTTAGTCGAAAAAGGTGTCCAAGTGGAGAAGGCTCTCATTGCTAAAGGAGAACTAAAATATGGCCCTAAAAACATAAATGCAAACTCATCCGCAAACAAAAATAAGTATTGGGTCAAAAATAAACATGTTACCAATGATGGCGTTGTTGATGCCAAGGCTGTAAACATGATGGGTCCTGTACTTACTCTTAAAGGAGCTTAGCCACAAAACAAACCAAAAAAAATACTAACACCCCATGCCAATGTCATTCCAAGTAACCAAAATAGTAAAAATAGTCAAAGTCAAGGACAACCCCGCTAGGCAAGACAATTTCTGAAAAGACGAATGTACACCGCTTTGGGAGAACCAATTGAGGATGTCCTTAAGAAGCTCCTTCAAAATGGTCTCATCACACTTGAGGACCCTAAGCCATATGACCCAGGAAAGTTTAAACCATCATGGTGGGATGACAACACTTTCTATGATTACCACCAAGCTAAAGGGCATAAGACATCCTCTTGTCGACAACTAAGAAATATTGTGCAAGACCTCATTGAAAATTGCACAATTGAATTGGGTGGGCCACAATTTGCATCAAATGTAGATCATACTATTCACAAAAACCAACTAC
Organism: Sequoia sempervirens; assembly: GCA_007258455.2. NCBI lineage: Eukaryota > Viridiplantae > Streptophyta > Pinopsida > Cupressales > Cupressaceae > Sequoia > Sequoia sempervirens. The sequence continues at coordinate 246,357,975 of VDFB02000013.1, read as the reverse complement.
AAGACCATGGTTCTAATAAAGCATCCACATCAGGTTCCACGACTAATAATAATCAAGCCAATTATGCTTGCCCTGCATTCAATTATTCAGGTGGAACCATCATTAATAACATCCAAACCGATGATGAATATGTCAATACCATAATTGTGAAAAGAGCACCTGAATTCAATGCCACTACTCGAGTGAAAAAATCACCATAGTTGGTCCACCTCCTAGGCAACCAAAAATTACAATACCTGGTCCATCCGCAAAACAACCACAATCAGGCCCATTTGCAAAACAGTCCCAACCTAAGAGTCAGTTTAACCTTATCGATCAACTAGGAAAAACCCTTGTGCAAATATCCATACTCAAGCTACTTCGCATTTCTCTTGCCCATAAGGCTATACTTGACAAAACCTTGCAAGAGTTTTTTGTTCCTCAAGACATTGATGTCAACCAGTTTGAGGCCATGGTGGGTTATCTCACTACATCCCATCATGTAACATTTTCATACCAAGATTATTCATCACCAAAGTCTGACCATAACAACGCATTACACATAGAAGTTTTCATCCATAATCATAAGGTCAGATGGGTTTTAGTAGAGGGAAGAGCAAGATTGAATATATGCTCCTTAAAATTGGTTAAGGCTCTAGGCTTTTCTGATGCTTGCGTAGATGCAACAAAGAGCATAGTCATAAAGGCGTATGATGATGAACATTCCTCTCGATGGGTCCTGTACTTACTCTTAAAGGAGCTCAACCACAAAAAAAACCAACAACAATACTGACACCCCCCGCCAATGTCATTCCAACTAACCAAAATAGTCAAAACAATCAAAGTCAAGGACAACCCCGCCAGACAAGACAATTTTCAAAAAGATGAACGTACACCGCTTTGGGAGAACCAATTGAGTATGTCCTTAAGAAACTCCTTCAAAATGATCTCATCACACTTGAGGACCCTAAGCCATATGACCCAAGATAGTTTAAACCATCATGGTGGGATGACAACGCTTTCTATGATTACCACCGGGCTAAAAGGCATAAGACATCCTCTTGTCGGCAACTAAGAAATATTGTGCAAGACCTCATTGAAAATCACACAATTGAATTGGGTGGGCCACAATTTACATCAAATGAAGACCATACTATTCACAAAAACCCACTGCAAGACCATGGTTCTAATAAAGCCTCCACATTAGGTTCCAAGACTAATAATAATCAAGCCAATTACACTCGCACTGCATTTAATTATTCAGGTGGAACCATCATTAATAACGTTTGAACCGATGATGAGTATGTCAATACCATAACTGTCAAAAGAGCACCTGAATGCAATGCCACTACTCAAAGTGACAAAATCACCATAGCTGGTTCACCTCTTGGAAACCAAAAATTACAATACCCGGTCCATCTGCAAAACAACCACAATCAGGTCCATCTGCAAATTAGTCCCAACCTAAGAGTTAGTTTAACCTTATCGATCAACTAGGAAAAACCCCTGCACAAATATCCATACTCGAGTTGCTTCACATTTCTCCTGTGCTTAAGGCTATACTTGAAAAAACCTTGCAAGAGTCCATTGTCCCTCAAGACATTGATGTCAACTAGTTTGAAGCCATGGTGGGTTATCTCACTACACCCCATCATGTAACATTTTCAGACCAAGATTATTCATCACTAAAGTCCAACCATAATGACACATTACACATAGAATTTTTCATCCATAAGCATAAGTTCAAACGGGTTTTAGTAGATGGCGGAGCAGGATTGAATATATGCTCCCTAAATTTGGTTAAGGCTTTAGGATTTTTTGGACGCTTGCATAGATGCAACAAAGAGCATAGTAATAAAGGCATATGATGATGAAGAATTTTCCTCTCGAGGTGTTATCACTCTTCCTATCAGAGTTGGGCCAGTCATTGTGGACACAACTTGCCAATTCTTGGATCTTGAATTACCTTATAACATCTTGCTTGGCTAACCTTGGATTCACACCCTAAAAGTTGTTCCATCCACATATCACCAATGCCTGAAGTTTCCCTTTGACGACACAAAAGTCACCATATATGGAGACCCCAATTCTTTTTCAGGATTGTAGCAACCTAAGGGGTATTTTCGAACATCAAATTCCCATCAACCGAGAAGCTCCAAGTTCCTCTTCTTCCAAATTCATTGACCCATCCACACTCACATCATCATCCACGTCCACTCCTTCCACATCTTTCGCCATGCCATCATCTTCCTCACTTCCTAAGGTAGATTCCAATGTCAAGATCCAAGACCTAGGCTGTGGAGAATTCAAACTGAATACAACATATTGCATAGCAACAATATCCAAGTCTCCTAAGGTTTATGGTCGGTCATGTTTCAGAATGGAACCTAAAGAAATTTTTAAGGTTCTACCAAAAATAATTTTCATAAAATGGGGAGACATGAACAACAAAGACATTGCCGACATAACAGGATGGCTTTATAAAGAAATGGAAGACTTACCCCCATTACCAGTTAAGCTATATGGCAAAGGATATGACATGATAAAGGAAAAAGGCTACGATGGAACTAGTGGCCTTGGCAGAAATAAAACTGGATGAAGAGAACCTATAGCACCTTCCAAATGACCAAAGTATCTTGGGTTAGGGTATGGTCTACCCGAAAATGATGATCAATGTACCAATGGAATTTCGAGTGAGAGCGTGAATGCTTCAGAAAGTGTTGAGACTATTGAGGAATCCCTTACTGAAACTGACTCCCATGAGTGGGAATTTGGCTCCCAACGATCCTTAAGTGACTGTTGCCTTGATGAATTGTTCCTCGAACCTAGAGAACTTACTGTTGAACAAAGATTTTGGAAAAAATTTAAAATTGATACGACCTTTAATAATGACAATCCTAATATCCCAAAGAAACAAGAAAATTGGAATAGGCTCTGTTTCCCAAGGAACAATGATAAACCCGAATCGTCTTTCGGGCCTATTAGTCATACATCTGACCTATCTGTCCAACCATATAAACTTAATGACCATCATCTGGATTCATCCGATTTGTCACATGACACTACCAACCATAATGATATTCCTTTTGTCCCTTATTTTGACCATGAGTATGAGTCAAGTGAAGAGGAGTATTGGATAGAATCCGATTGGGAATTGGACAATGACAACTTCATTTTCAATGTCTATGAATTTGTCTGCATGCTTTTTGCATCCTCTCCATAATTCACCAATACTGGCAATGGTATCTCCTTAGTCTACCCACAACTAATTGATTTGGACCAACAATGCTTGCCAGTCATGGACATATTTCAGAAAGATGAGGCCATTGCAAGATTTATGGGACTATGTGAGAGCATACAAAGTGGTGATCACAAGGTTGGATTTATTATTGACCTATATTGTGCAGCTTACTTCGAGGAGACTGCTCTATCCTCTAGTTACAAAATGAAAAATAAAAATAAAGCAAAAAATGAAATGTCTTTAGGTGAAAAATGAAAGGCACCTTTTGATGATAAAAAAGTAAAAATAAAGGACGTATCTATCAGTGAAAACCTCTCTAAGGTGCCCAAAGATGGAGGATTGGACTTTCTTTCCATGACTCAAGAGAAATTGGAAATTCTCATAGAGGACACCATGGAAGTAAACATATGTACAACATAAGATCCTAAAATGGTCCTCTTTGCGGCATCCTTGACAAAAGAAGAGAAACCTGAATTCCACAAATTATTTGCAGAACGCAAAATTAATTTTGCATGGTCATATGCTGAAATTCTTGGGTTGGATCTAGAATTGGTCTTACACCATTTACCACTACTTCCAAACGCCAAGCCAGTAAAACAAAAGCTGCGTAAAATGCATCCTCAGATCACCCTGTTAGTTAAAGCTGAACTCAAGAAATTGCTCAATGCGAGATTCATACGGTCTATCAACTATGCTAAATGGATATCCAATCTTGTACTGGTCACAAAACCAAATGGTCAGATACATGTCTGCATAGATTTTAGAGACTTGAACAAAGCATGTCCAAAGGATGACTTTCCGTTGCCAAACATAGATATCATAGTTGACCTAACGACAAGATACGAGATGTTGTCCCTCATAGATGGTTTCTCTAGTTATAATTAGATTCATATTGCCCCTAAAGATCAACATAAAATAGCATTCACATGTCCTTGGGGTACATACTGTTGGAACTTCATGCCTTTTTGTCTAAAGAATGTAGGAACCACGTATCAAAGAGCCATGACGACAATATTTCATGACATGATGCACAAGATAATGGAGGATTATGTGGATGACCTTTTTGCCAAATATTTGACACTAAAATACCACTTGAATGTGTTAGAAAATATCTTCAAGAGACTGGAAGAATACAAAGTTCGCCTAAATCCTAAGAAATGTGTCTTCAACGTGACATCAGGGAAGCTTTTGGGATACATAGTTTCTCGAAGAGGCATTGAAGTGGATCCTGCCAAAGTGAAAGTCATATTAGACATGCCTCCTCCAAAAGGAATAAGTGAACTCAGGATGTTACAAGGTAGGTTACAATCTATCCGACACTTCATAGCACAATTGGCTGACAAGTGTCAACCATTTCAATATCTTTTGCACAAGGGCATCCCCTTTGTGTGGATAGATAAATGTCAGGAGGCCTTTCAACTAATAAATGACTATCTATTGTCCCCACCTATTTTATTGCCACCTATCGAAGGGAAACCTTTTATCTTATATATTTTTGCAACAACTTTAGCACTGGGGGCATTACTAGCACAAAATGACCATGGTGAGAAGGAAAAAGCCATATATTATATTAGTTGGACACTGGTCAAATATGAGCTGAATTACACATCAATTGAACATTCTTGTCTAGCAGTTGTCTTCACAGCTCAGAAGCTCAGACACTATATGTTGAATCACATGACACAATTGGTAGCAAAGATTGACCCCCTACAATATCTCTTGAGTTGTGTAGCATTGACAGGCCATTTGGAAAAATGGGTCATGATTTTGAGTGAATATGACATCCAATATGTAGAACGAAAGGCTATAAAGGGACAAGTGATAGCAGACCAACTGGAAGATGCACCTGTACAAAGTGATCATCCATTAGTGGTAGAATTTCTGGATGAGTCCATATTTCATACAAAACTTAAGTCACCTTGGAGGCTATACTTTGATGGTTCTCATACTAGTCATGGCTCAGGGGCAGGAATATTGTTTATCACTCCACAAGAAGACTCCATCCCCAAGTAATTTTGCATTGCTTTTCCATGTACAAATAATGTGGCGGAATATGAGGCACTTGTGACAGGACTCAGAATGTCCATAAAATGGAAAATCAGAACACTTCATGTTTATGGAGATTTTCAATTGGTCATCAACTAGGTTAATGACAAATATGACACCAAGGACTAGAAGTTAATGCCTTATAAATGAATGGTTGATAGCTTTCATACATATTTCCACACGGTGACTTTTGAGCAAGTTCTGAGAGCACAAAATAGGGCAGCATACGCAATGGCTACAATTGGCTCTCTCCTAGACATTCCAAGCAATATGCATCAATTTGAGTTCTTGGTAGAACAAATTTTGGTCCTTGCATATGATATCCCAGAATCAAAGATGGTCTACGAGCTTGTTGGTCCCGGTTCCCCATGGTATCAAGACATTTATGATTATCTCAAGTCCCAAACCCTTCCCCCCAACCTATCCAACAACTAAAAAAAGTTCTTTATCCAAAAAGTTGCTCGATACACCATCGCCAGTGACACCCTTTACCACCGTAGCTTTGACAACACCCTTCTTCGATTTCTAAATACTAACAAAGCACACATAATGTTATGAGAAGTACATGAGGGTATATGCAGGTCTCATTCGAGTGGTCCTACTCTAGCCAAGAAGATAACGAGACTTGGGTATTACTAGTCGACCATTGAAAAAGATGCACTTGATTTTGTCAGGACTTGTCGCCAATGTCAGATACATAGTGATTTGATTCATGCTTCAACATAGGAACTTCACCTGATTACATCTCCTTGGCCCTTCGTACAATGGGGACTCGACCTTGTGGGAAAAATACACCCTACCTCTTCCAATGGCCACAAATTCATTATCACCGCCATTGAGTGCTTTACTAAGTGGATCAAAGCCATCCCCCTTACATACATAACTGGAAAAAAAAATTCCAAATTCATTCTCAACTACATCATTTTCTGGTATGGTATTCTGTAGTCCATCATCACATACAACATAAGTCCATTCAAAAATCAAGACGTTCGTGAGTTATGTGAGTGATTCCACATCCAACATAATTTCTCTACACCATACTACTTACAAGGAAATGGTCAAGCTGAGGCATCCAATAAAACTATCCTTAAAATTCTCAAAAATACTGTCAATGATGCTGGCCGTGACTAGCACATCCAAATTAACCCTACTATGTGGGCTTACCGCACTAGCATCTGCATGCCTACATGAGCCACTCCATTTTCCCTGGTCTTTGGAGCTGAAGCCATATTGCCCATCGAGGTTGAAATTCCATCCTTAAGAGTCTCCATGAAGGGTCTGATAGATGATGAAGAATACAAACAATCACGACTACACGAGCTGGAGATGTTAGATGAAAGAAGACATAATTCCTTGAACCACCTATAGGCATATTAGAACCATCTCTGTCGTAGTAACAACAAGAGAGTCATGGTCAAGAAGTTTGACATTAGTGATTTAGTCCTCATGCAAAATCCTAAAAATCAGGCTGATAGAGAAAAACTTGGCAAGTTTGAGCCCAATTGGCTGGGTCCTTACATTATCATATGCTCTTTTGGTTCTAGAGCTTATTAGCTAGCTACTCTAGACGGTGAACAATTGTCAAAGCCTATCAACAATCTACATCTTCGCAAGTTTTATGCATAGCATCAGAAAATCTAGCTGAAAACTGCAAAAATACAAAAAAAAAAATTAAAAAATCGTCACCTTGATGAAAACTTGGCAAATAGGTGTCTTGGTGACACCAAAAAAAATAAAAAAATGACAAAAATAGTAAAGAGAAATAATTCATCCAATAGTGAAAACTTGGCAAATAGGCGCTTTGGATAAGTACCATGGTGAAAACCTGGCAAACAGGTACCATGCATAGTCAATCATTGCTTGGCCATCTACTGTCACTCTATCTACCTTGGTCCATAATAAACACTCACATTTATGACATCACCTTGCCACACATCACAAAACCTTGTCATGGCCAATAACGATTGACATCAAGTCCTACATATCACCCATCTGTCACCCCACACATGTCCTTTCCCCATCCATCTAGTTGGCTAGTCTTGGACCTGACTAGAGGAAAATATTTATTACCTGATTGTAGTGGGTATCGCACATGGTCCTGACAATTGAAAATGTCCTGAAGAAAGACAAAAAAAAATCATAAAAATTCCTAAAAAAAAGAGACCTAAAAATCATAAAATGTCCTGAAAAAAGACAAAAATTATAAAATGTCCTAAAAAGACCTAAAAATTGAAAAACGTCTCAAGGAAACCCAAAAAAATCAAAATATCTCGAAAAGAAAAAAGCAGAGTCATATCTTGTCAAGTCTATCATGTCAATTCAATCTTTGTCATTTGTTCAAACTACGTTGTCTCTGTGCATTTTTTACGTAGGCGAGGCTCATCTTCAAGCCCCCGAGACATTAGGTCAGTCCTCTTAGGTTTTGTCAAAATAAAATCATGACTCAATCTTTGGTCAATCAAGACAAAGTCATTGGTCATGTCAAACTATGAGGTCTCTGAGTGAATGACGTAGGCAAGGCCATCAATCGATGAGCCCCCGAGGCTACACTAGGTCAGTCCATTAGGGTCCATGACACTACACTGGCACACACATCAAAATGTATTCAATTCAAACAAGTCATCTCAAAACAAGCAAACTCCTACAACCAACTCTAACAATTCTTTAACAAACACGTCAAACACATCAACATGTCAACATTGACATGTAGTCAACGACAGTCAACTTCAGTCAAAACAAGTCAAATTGTTGTAACCAATCAAACTGTCAACTATTGGTTATTCTTCATATGAGTCCTTCTAAAGAATAGCTTCTGTCATTTATACCTTAGGATGTGTCCTTCCTAGGTATCGTCATTGTCATCTGGCATTTTGAGAGATCCTCTTGACATTGACATTATTCAGGATATGTCCTTCCTAAATTTGGAAAACTTTGACATTTGACATTCAAACATCATCAAATATGACACCTTTGGAATTCGACATCGTTAAACTTGACATCTTGACATCAAAACACCTGGCATTCAGACGTACTTGGAAAACACTTGGCACTTGTCGTTGGCTCTCTCATCATGTACCAGTTTCTTAGCAATGTCTTGACAACAAGATTTAGAGAAGCAACGATGTATCGTGATAATTGTCTTGTCTTGTCTTTTTGGTAGTCATGTTGCTAGTTCCTTGACGATGTCCTGACAACAAGATTTAGAGGAGCAACGACGTTTCATGACTTGTCTTTCTTGTCTTTTTATGCTTGTAGTTGGTTATGACAAAAAGACTGGGGCAATTGCGCTCTTAGTATGAGTCATGATCATCCTTGTCTATGACTATTTGTCTCATGTGATGGTATGACCTTGCACACCTTGATCTATGTCATATCATGGTGTTTGTTGGCCATTACAATAATCCACCCAATGATGATTAAGAGCAATAATTATTAAAGTCCTATGGTAATGTGTTGAAGGATTTGGTCTCCGTGTTAACATTCATCTCCTTCTGTCTTGTCATCTCGTCTCGTCTATCTCATGATGATATCCTGTGACATACAAAAAACATAAGTGCATACATGATCATATATGCATTACATTAGGTCCATACATACATCATCTATATCATTAAACCATATACATCGCATCACATATCACATTGTCCATACACATATTCCTGCATCAACATACACAATCATAAACATGACATCCATTACAATCAAAACATTATGCATATCATTATCAACATCATCGAGACATATAATCATATCTAAACATCACATCATCATGACATCTTATCATAAACAACCATCATAAAAACATACATGATATGGCATATAAAGGACATCACCATAAGAGTCATAAATGCATAATTCACATAGGCATCACATGGTAATCATAGCTGCATCTTCATAATCATCACATAAGCATACATCATAAGCATAATCAACATATATAATGCATCATCACATAACATAAAGCATATAGGCCACATCAAAACTCCATCATATATATCATCTCCAAAATCATGTCACAGGATAGAGTCACGAGATATCCCAAAAATAAGAGCTCGTAGGCTCGATGATCAAAATATAACTGTCATAACATAAGTGTCTAAAATGTCCTAATACAAGATCATAATAAAAATGTCTATGCCGAGCTCTCTTGATCCCCTCGAGGAGAGGATCTAAGGGATCGATGCTCGATCAAGGGAATCGATGCTCTGTCAAGGTCACTGTGGCCTATGCTTGGGAAGCTGAGGGATTTTTCATTGTGGCCTGTGCCTAGGTAACTGAGGGAACTGCCACTGATGGCATCATCTTTGTAGTAACATGAGGCTGCGAGGACACTGCGACTAATGGATCTATCACTAGAGGCTGGTTGTGCGCTGACCTATGCCCTGACCCAGTAGAACCATGATTGTGACCTAACCTGTGACTAGACGAATGCCTATGGGAGTGGCTAGACCCGTGCCCTGATGAATGTCATAAGGAAGTGGATCCCCTTGCACTAGTCACTGTCTTGCTGCTACTACCACTCCCTATCCTGCTCCCATTGCCTATCCTCTTCTGAGACTGTGTTAGGGTAGGATCCCATCTCTCGGGCGACACAACCTACTCATAGAATAACCGGTAACATCCTCTGCTCTCACTGACTCTGGCCAGCTCTCTCGCCATGTCCCTGACGGTCCACTGGAATCACCATCTTCGCCAAAGTCCTCTTCACTTTGAGCTCTCAAATTTACTATGGTGAATGTGAAAATGAAATTACTTTTACCCCTTTTTCAACCAATTTATAGGGTCAAAGTGAGAATTTTCAAACTTCTTTATTATGGGAGGTTTTTTTGACCGACTTTGACCACCCCTTTAGCTGCTTTAAATTCCTTGAAATCCAAAACCGTCTGCACTATTGCTTTTCTTGTCATCAAATTGACTTATCGAGACACTTTTCAAATTTTTCTATCACCGAGCCAAAATTTGAAAATTTTCCCGAGGGGGAATAAATACTTCATACCCTCGCTAGGGCATGACTTTGACTTATTTTCTTTGTCACAATGTGATGGGTTGCATTATGACAAAGAGGGGGAAAATGTAGACACATAAAAATAACCTAGGCCTGCAAGCTCTATTTTTCATCTTTTTCTTCCTAGCATAATTAAGACATTTTAATTATGTCATCGATTCACTTTCGACTATTAATTAAATAATTCATAATTATTTAATTAATTTATGTCTTTTTATTCCTCATGATTATGAAATAAATAAGTTTTATTTACTTATTTAATACGTCACTAATTCTTATAAGTCTTCTTATAATTAAATAAATTCTTTAATTTATATAATTATTGCCACCTTGAGATTTCCCTCATTTTAAATAAAATTATTTATTTAAAATGGTCCCACTTTCTAATTTCCTTCTTTTAAGTAAATAATTCAAACTAATTATTTACTGTCATGTGATCCCACCTTTTGAATTAAATTAATTTTTAATTCAAAATTATCTTTTTCCTCCAAAAATCAAGTAATTTCTATTATTATTTGATTTTCTAGCCACCTCTTTTTCTGTGCCACTCTTATCTCTTGTCACATGCATTGTCAACCCTTGATTTGATTTTCTAAAAATCAATCATGTCCATTTATTTCAAATTTTCCCTAATGTTTCCCTAACCCTAATTGTGGGTTGTCATATTGAATCTTGTCCATTGATTCTAGGGCACTTGTCAACTCTTAATCTTGACCATTCAATCATAATTGCATTTTCTATAAAATGGCAACTTTGGTTTCATTTTGTCATCTCATGCTATCTAGACCTCATGCTCTTGCAATCTTATGCAATCTTGTTTTAGGAAATTTCATACTCTTGCACTCTTGTCATTTTGTCATAAGCATAATTATATAAATTACCAACGTCAGAGATGACACATAAAATCATTGTGTGAGATGGTGAAAGATGTCATTGAAAATGGTTAATATTATCTTCTAAGTATGATTATATAAATGTTAGCCATACCAACACTATCCTTATGCTATAGTATTTACATTGATATTATAATTATGTTGATTAGTATTTTAACATGAAGATTAGCATGGTAGTTGCTATTACCAACAACACTGAAATAAAAGTACTAACCTATATAGATGGTGATATCCAAACTCCTCTAAAAATAAATGATCATACATTTGTATTGCCTTCATCCAATTGGTTCGACCTTATCAATTGATAATCTGAATAGAAGAATCCTAGCTATGTCAGTTAGAACGACCTAGATGCTTACTAGTTGCATAATAGCATAGTATTGCATGCAATCACTCAAATCCTTCAACATTTGCTTAGGGCTTGTCATAGTCATTAGATTGCTCACATCAAATATGAGGGCAACATCATATTTTCAGCAAGTTGAGAAGGTATAATGGATGTCATCCATCGATAATGAAGACAATGGGTGAGATCTTTTCATTTGTTTTCATGTTATTTCCTTTGCACTTCATTATCACTTTGGGTTTTTATGTTTTTGCATTTTATCTGCTAACCCTAGTAAAATTCCCATAGTTACAATATATATACACACATACATATATATGTATACACACACACACATATATGTGTGTATTTATACATGCATATATATATATATATATATATATGTATGTATGTATACACACACATATATATGTATACACACACACATATATAGAGGCAATTCCAATACTCACACTTTGCTTTACCTTAAGTACATTTTGATTAAAATAAATATATATAGAACTCTCATTCAAGAAATGTAGATGCATATTGATATGTATATATATGTATATATGTAAATTAAATATACAAATAATTATAGTATAAAGCTAATATATCAATTGATTAAAATAAATTTTTGTTTTCTGAATGTAGGATAAATTCTCAATGCAAAAAATAAAATAACAAGGAATCTTAATTCATCAAGAATGAAGGATAATTACAATTCCCTCTAGAAATAATTTAAAATTGAATGAAAGAGAAGATCTATGTGCATGTAAAGACCCTTTGCACAAATCATAACCCATATTACACTTATAACAAATTTTAATACAAATGAAGAGTTTGTGAGAAAGATAAAAATCCATTCCCCTATTTTCCAATTATAAATATATATAGACTAGAATATGATCAAATAAAAAAATCCATTCTAATATATATAACAGTTCCATATGAGATTGAAATACTATCAAACAAAACTTTTATAACTTGTAGACCTGAAGATGGTCAAATATTAACAAACACTCAAATTTTAATGGAAAGCCTTTGTATGGTTGAAATACTAATGTACATATAGGCTAAAAAAAGATCTTATCCATGTCAACTTTTGTTTGCAAACTTGTAGACCTCTATATAGTCCAAAACCACTAAACACATACTCCTTATGTTTGCAAACCTCAATAAACAATGAATAGATAATTCCTTATATTTTCAGACCTCAATAAACACTAAATCGATATTCCTTATGTTTGCATACTTGCATGAGGTTGAAAGTCAAGTAATCGATTCATAATAGGTAAGGAAAAATTTAACTATATTTTGCATATTCATAGAGTATAAGACCATAAACATTTTCCAATATTTGGTGATGTCAGGCATGAATATGATCAATATATATAATGTGAAAATAATAAAAAAATACTCCAAACCTAAAATGGTCTTAACACTAGTATCTCTAGTTAATGTCAAACACAAGTTCTTCATACAAGCCCATAAAATTGTTCATAGATATATTATGATCTCATATCATTTAAAAACCTTACATATATATATATATATCTCATATCATTTTAAAACCTTATATATATATATATATATATATATATATATCTCATATCATTTTAAAAGCTTATATATATATATATATTTTGATTCTAGAATTCATAGTAAACTAATTTAAGCCACATACATTTCTCTAGAGAAACAAAGATAATCACTATCCACAATTACCTCAACATCCTTTATAAACATGAAACCAAAGTTTTGCATGCTGTAGGTGGAAAAAGTAGATCTATAAATCAAATACTTCAAAAAAAAAAATAGTAAAACATACTAATGCATAGGCAACATCTCCCAAAAGTTACAAAGCTCCTTTTTCCTGTTTTCTCCTACCCCATCCCTCTCTTCTCGTTTTCTATTTTCTTCCACAAGGGAAGTGAAAACCCCTTGAAATTCCTCATTTTCTTCCTCTAGTATTTAATTCCCACTCCATCTACTTCATTTACAACTGAAGTGGTGTCTCAAGATTATTCACTAAAGTACAATAACTTCATATTACATATTTAATGCATTTAATTGAACTTCATAGAGCTTACTCAAGCTCATCAAATTTGAAATTCAAAACTATTGAAACAAAACAACTTTATAACATTTAATGATTATGTAGGTTTGTATAATTTAATACCTTTTGCAAATCAAATTGTGTGTATGGTTACTTTTCTTTGGAATTAAAAAGAAAGCATGAAGGTGAATGAACTCTACTAGGGTTTCTTGTGTCTATAGTCATCTTTGACCCATGTTACGTCATACCGTGTCATAGGCATAGGATTTTCTCATTTACGATGCGTACATCCATATTTACTACAGTTTTCTTCGTTTTATTATGCCTTCAACCAACTCTAAACCAACAGTTTTTGCTGGTGTTGGCCATTCGATGGCTCTGCTCAATGGCTCCCCCTTCGAACAAGTGACCCCAAAAATTTGTTCTGAAAGTGTTTCACGAGTTAAGCATTTTGACTCCCCAGCTGATGTGGTTTTACCCTTGCCAGATTTTGATTATGCGTGTCATTGGCTTGAGCAACATACTCTTGTTAGTTATTTTGTTGGGAGGACTCCCCCTAAAAGTGTGCTTAAAGAATGGGTCCATAAGGCCTAGATCCCTCATGGGGTCTGCCTCGATATGGTCTAGAATTTAACCAAAGGTTTTTTTTTCTTTTTCACTTTGTGGAGGCCAATCATATTCAGGAAATCTTGAATCGTGGTCCTTGGTAAGTCTGGTCATCTTTGTTGGTATTCCAATTGTGGACTCAAGATTTTGTTGTCTTAGATGACACCAAGTTACAGGTTTTGTTCTAGATTGAGTTTCTGAGTTTTCCTTTGCCTTGTGTGCCTTTTTTCAACATATTGCATCCTCATTGGGGAGGGTTATTTGTGTTGAACTAGATAGGTTATTTTGAGCTACCCCAAAAGCGGGTATGTGTCGAAGTGGACCTTTCACAGGATTTCAAAGAGTCTATTGACATCCAAATTGGAGCTTTCTGTCATGCCAAGAAAGTCACTTATTTTAATCTATCAAATACTTGTTATAGGTGTTAGTCCATAAACCACAAGATAAAGGATTTCCCTCTGATAGTTCCTTGCACTCCTTCGCTGCCATGGGATACTAAAAATCCTCATCAAGCGGATAGTTCTGCTACCAAACCAAAGGAGAAATGGACAATAGTTACAAACCATAAAAATAAGGCCAATGGCTCTAGGATGGTTTCCAAATTCCTTGAGCCAACAAAAGAAATTTCAAACCCTTTGGTGAAGGGGAAAGAAGCCCAGGTTGGCTCTACCACTACTTCTACGTGGCCAAGACCTAAGGCTATGCCCCAGCTTGCTGCTGCCATGATAACACAACCAATTGAATCTCCTCCCATTTTGGGAGCTCATAGGAGGTCTCAAAGCCCTTCTCGACCTCTGGAAGAAGAAGAATTTGTTCAAGAGAAATAGAGATTTTCTTCTCCATCCATTCAAATTGGTTCAGCTCCACTAGAATTTTTACAGAATTGTTTCTCTACCTTGGATGAGGAGCTGGACTCTAACGATATGGAGGAGTTTCATTCATGAATTTCCTTTCATGGAATGTTCAAGGTCTAACTGATCTCTCTAGGAAGTATTTCATTAGGGATACTCTAAAGAAGTATGTTAGGATTGAAGTGCTTTGTCTCCAGGAAGTGAAAGTGTAATAACCCATTTGAAATTATTACTTAATTAATATTATTGTAAATGACACATGAATATACTCCAAATTAAAAAGACATAACTAGTGGCTAAAGTTAATCATAGCTACACATGTCTATTTAAAATGAGTCAAATATTCTTATTTTCACATCAAAAGTCAAATTATAATATCAAGTTTGACTTGGCTCCAATTTCCATCAAGTACATGAAAATATTACATCAAATTACATCATAGACTATAATAGTCTTGTGAACAACTAGGGTTCTTCTTCAACACTCACCTCCACTGGTGGATGAGAACATGGTTGAAGCACTTTACCACCCAACCACTAAGCTTATGCTTCCCCAATATTCTTCCAACTTGAAGAATGCCCGACCTTGCACAAAAAGTTTAGCAAGAGAACAATCTGCAAGGTGGAATTTGGTGCGTGCTTATACATCAACATGCAATTTCTATCTGAAACTTAGAAAAGAAAGTGCAAGATCCATGTTAGGAATGGAAGAGAGTGAAATCATAGAGTTCATACATACATAATGAACTATATTGCTTGGCCAAGCATAATAAATGTGTTGCAACAACAACAATCAATAGGTTCTGCTAAAGCAAACTTATACTCTCTTAAATCCATTTTAGTACTCATCCTGGAAGGTAACTTTCTACTATACATAATATAACAACTATCTACCCTCTAGCAGCATCTACCCTAAGGTGCTCTAGTAGACTAAGGTATCACTATTTTGTTCAAGTATTAAATATTCTTTTACAAATATCTTCTAAAGAAGAATAAGATTACCAATTTACTCTCTAAATATAAATCATATTTATGAGTCACAAAGTAATTCAACAATCAGTCATATCATTCTTATGACTATTAAATACCTTTCATTATAAGCATTTTCCATTTAAAAAGAATGAACTAAAAACAAAAGAAGGTATGTCACAAGTATGTGTATGTACATAGACGAAGTCTATGTGCATACACATATGTGTGCCTACTTAAGTTTTAGATTTGTGCATACATTATGAAATAATCAATAATTTAGATTGCAACCTTAAAATAGTATTCTATTTGCGTTTCATGTCAAAAATAAAGAATCATGACAAGTCTATGCTAACAGTTCCACACATACTGTTATTGCATTCTCACAACCATGATACTCTAACATTGTTGTTTACATAAGAACATTCATTGTTTAAAAAAAATGAGTATTGTTTCCTACTAAACGATCATGAAACAAGCTGTTTGCATCTAAACATTCTTACTTTAAGTAGAACAAGTACTATTTCCTACTAAACAGTTATGAAACAAGTTGTTTACACATGTACATTCATTTTTTATATAGAACAAGCACTGCTTCCTACTAAAAAATTATAAGCAAGCTATTCACATATGTACATTAATTACTTAAACATAATGAGCACTGTTTCCTACTAAACAGTTACAAGCAAGCTGTTCACATATGTACATTCATTGTTTAAATAGAACAAGCACTGTTTCCTACTAAATAGTTATAATCAATCTATTCACATATGTACATTCATTTGTTTATATAGAACAAACATTGTTTCCTACTAAAAAAATTATTGAGCAAGGATGCTTTCAGCTACAAAGATAACTTTTAACAAAACAAAGTCATTTGCAAATAATAACCTCTATTTACATCAACACAATACTATCTCAAACTAAACAATTACATTTAAAGATAAATAATGTTGTTTACTCTATTTGTTGATTTCAAGTTGTTTACATGCTAAATGATCACTTTACAAGTAAATATTCACCATTTAATATAGAATTGGTTTATACATGTATTCATAGGTCACTCTAAATCGACCATTCACATTGATCTAGTGCATTTCCTTCTTAGCAACAATAACATACACAGATTCGACCTTTAAAACAAGCTGGTTTCTCTCCAGATTCGACATGCATGCTTCTTGGTTTCAAGGGAACAACCCTTCGATCTTGTAGATCAAACCCTAGTTGGGTTTTTCTAGATTTAAACAAAGAATTCACCACCTTTCCACTAGGAGGTGGCAACATTGTATACATACACTACAATTCCAACTTTTGATTAGCTATTTTTTATCGGCCCAACCGATAAGGTGAATACAAAAATTTTAAAAACAAAACACAAGGTTGATACCCCTTTTTAGGGGATCGTTGATCAACCCACAATAATGATTATTCATTAAAATATAGTGTAATGGAATAGGGATTCTGATTAACCATCGAATGGATTGCATGAGTGTGTGACCTTAAAGAACAGTCATAACTTAACAACTCAAAGGCTTGGCTTAGCTCAAAGATCTAGCCACAAGGCTTATACATAAAGCTCATACAATACAACCACAGGCTGAGTGACCCAAACAATGGTTGACGTCATGCCACTCATCTCAAAGCCATGGCTATTCATCAAGAATGTATTTTACATTTTAAATGATGTAATTGACAAATAAAAATGGAAGAATACCATTCAACAATGAGGAAAATTATTTAGGAAAATCAAGTTTCTTTTCTTAAGTGATCAGATTACCTCAGAAATTGAGCTTGTGTGAGTTTTTCTTTTGATTTTTCCCTCACACACAAGCTCTCTCTCTGCTTTTTCCTTTCACAAAAAAACTTCTTCGCTATGATTTTTTTCCCACAACCTGTGTATTCAAAATGGAAACAACAATTTCTTTTTGCATGTCTTTGGCAGAGGCATTATTGCCTTATCACCGACCACTACCTATTTGAATATTGCTATTAATTTTGTGACAAAACATGTCCTCCATAATCTTATTCAATTTTCAACAATCCAATATTAGATTCCTATTGGTTATCGATTTGAATTTTGATGAGAATATGAATATGTATACATATTTATGTACATGTAATATATATATATACACACACATATAACTATAGGTATTTATATGTTCATTCTTCATTTCAAATATTTGTACATATATATATATATATGTATGTATTCGCATTTCCTTACATACATGTATATAAATACACATTCTTGTATAAATGGTTTATTTGGAAGAAATTATAAGTTCCATATGTCATCTTTATTAAATTAAATAAGGAACTTTAATTTCATCTTGAGCATCCATACAAACAAACTAAAAGAATTTCTTTTCACTTAAATTTCACATAATGAAATATTTTATCCTTTTTAATCATTGTTTTCAATGCTTTCATTCATTTTTTTTGAAACACAGAGTTTGAGTAGACAATTTAATCTACATGCAATTCATTTTCAAAAACTGAAACAATTCAATCCATGAAATTACATTCTTCTATATAAGAAAAAATAGTACAAATGCTAGTCATCATGCCATTTGAGGTGTGTGTGCCCAAATTCCAATTGGCTTACCATTTGATTCGGCTAAAACATTCTACTTCAACTATGTTCTCATCCTTCTACCTATCATCCTACAACTGCACACACTTGCACTTGCAAATTGATCAGTAACATTCAATTCTTGGTAACATACAAAATAATTTCCAAAGGTTCGTAAAGTCAACATTAGTCAACTTCTTTCATTCAATTTTTGAATATTCCAGAATCTCTATTTAATATTTAATTGAATTTCTTCAATAATTCAATCTACCATATTATGATAAATAAGCAATAAAATTGGGTTATGACATCCTTCCCCTCTTGGAAGAGACATCGTCTCGATGTCTAGTAAGTCGAATAAAAGAACACCATATCAAATTATGAGCATACATGTCTATTTAAATATCTTGCACTAAAAATATATGTCTATTTCAACATCACATCAAAAATATGTCTATTTCAACATCACATGAAAAAACATGTCTATTTCAACATCACATCAAAATATATGTCTGTTTCAACATCACGTCAAAAATATATGTCTATTTCAACATCACATCAAAAATATATGTCTATTTCTCCATCACATCAAAATATATGTCTATTTTAACATCACATCAAAAATATGTCTATTTCAACATCACAATTTTAAAGCATGAAATACCATAGTATCTCAATCAAAAAAAATTTCAAACAAAATTATTGAGTTTCTTTTTTAAGAAATAAAATGTGGAAAGCGGCATTCTATTTCTTTCGCATCCTCCCAAGTAGCACTGTCTTTGAGTATTGGTCCCATTGGACCTTAAACTGAGCAATATCTCTACTCCGCAACCTAATATTGCATCTATTCAAGATTCTAATGGGCTCCACTAGCACCACTTTTGGATCTTGTACCTGCAAGGATTTCAAATCAAGCACATGAGTCACATCAGGATGATATGGCTTAAACAAGGAAGCATGAAACACGTTATGAAGTCGTACCAGAGCATGTGGTAGAGCTAGTCTATAAGCAACTAGGTTAATCACTTTAAAAACTTCAAATCATCCCACATATCTTGGAGCGAACTTGGAAGACTTTCCAAAAGCAATAAAATTTTTATGAGGCTTAACTCTCAATAAAACCTTATCCCTTGTTGCAATTGTCTAAGAGTTTGATTCTTTTCGGCATACCTCTTCTGTCGGTTTGCCACCTCTTTCAATTTTCTCTTAATGACCCTCATTTGTTCTTCCATTTCCTTAATCATTATAGGTCCTACTATTATCCTATCCTCTGATTTATCCCAGCTAATGGGGGTATGACACTTTCACCCATACAAAGCTTCAAATGGTGCCATGCCTAAGGATGTATGATAGGAGTTGTTGTAAGTAAACTCTACTAAAGGAAAATATTCTTCCCACCTATACTGTCGGTCCATACAATACATTCAAAGGAGGTATTTGACTACCTGATTCACCCTCTCTATTTTCCCATCAATTTGAGGATGATGAGTTGAGCTAAAATTCAACTTAGTCCCCAATGCAACATTCAAGGTTGTCCAAAACCTAGAGGTCATTCACGTGTCCCTATAAAAAATGATAGTCTCTGGCACTCCGTGCAAGCAAAAGATCTCCTGGAAAAATTTCTTAGCCAAGGTCAACGATCCATCCTTAAGGTTTCCTGGAATGAAGTGCACAACTTTAGTTAACTTATCAATCATGACCAAGATAACATCAAGCTTATTCTTGCTCAGCGACAACCCCTATACAAAATCCATACTGATCACCTGCCATTTATACTCAGGTATGTCATGAGGATACAATAACCCAACTGGATGTGCATGCTCAGCCTTGAATTGTTGGCACTCCAAGCATCTAGCTACGTACTCCAATACATCCTTCTTGATTTTAGGCCAAAAATATAGTCTTCAACTCCGTGATCATCTTGGATACTCCTAGGTGTCCTGAGTAAGGTGCATTGTGAACTTCTAAAACCAACTTTCTCAACTCTTCAGAGTCCAGAATATACATTCTTCTCTTGTATCTCAAAATAACATCCAGTTCGATCTCATACCCATCGAATTAATGATCCAAAGGATTTACTGCTAGGGTGCTCTTCACTCTCTCATAGTGCTCGTCCCTAGATAGATTCTGAATTATCTATTGTCTCAAGTTAGACCTTGTTGAGATCATGGTTTCCATATGTCTTCATCTACTAGGGGCATTAGCCACTTTGTTCTCATTTCCTTTTATATATTCAATTCCAAAGTCATACTCACTAAGGAATTCCAACCACCTTCCCTACCACACATTGAGGTTTGGCTGGGTAAATATGTATCTCAATCCCAAGTGGTATGTCTTGAGTTCAAATGTCTTTCCCAATAGATAATGCCTCCACATTTGTAAGGCATGAACTATGGCTACCAATTCGAGATCATGAGCCACGTAGTTCAATTCATGTTGCTTGAGCTTCCTTGATTCATACACTACCACTTCTTTGTCTTGCATTAATACTGCTCCCAATCCCTCTCCTGAAGCATCTATGATTACTGTGAATCTCCCATTAGGATCATGGATGGTTAGCATTGGTGTTGTCGTGAGCCTCTTCTTCAGGAGCTGGAATGCCTACTTGCATTTTTTGGTCCATTCAAATCATGTTCCCTTCCTTTGGAGTGAGGTAATAGGAGATGCAAACTGGGAGAACCCTTGCACAAACTTCCTATAGTATCCCGCGAGTCCCATGAAGCTACAAAATTTTGACACATTCTGAGGAACTTTCCATTCCATGATCACCTTGATCTTCTTGGGTTCTACAGAGACTCCTTCAACTGAAATGATGTGGCCTAAATAGTGCACTTTGTCCTGGTAGAATGAACACTTAGATAGCTTTCCAAAGAGTTTCCTTTCTCTCAATCATTGGAAAAATATCCTCAAATTTCTATAATGCTCTTCGACCGTCTTTGAGTAGACTAGAATGTTGTCAATAAATATAAGAACAAAGTCATCCAAGCAATCTTTGAACACACTGTTCATGAGGTTCATGAAGGTTGCTGGTGCATTAGTTAAACCAAAAGTTACCACTGTGAACTCGTAATGTCCATACCAAGTTCTAAATGTAGTTTTCAGAATGTCTTCTTCCTTAATTCTCAATTGGTTGTACCCTAACCTGTGGTCAATTTTTGAGAACACCGTCACTCCCTTCATTTGATCGAATAGTTCATCAATTCTCAGGAGTGGATATTGGTTCTTGATGGTAACCTTGTTCAACATCCGATAATCTATACATAGACACAAGGTTCCATCGTTCTTTCTCACAAAAAAAACCAACTCTCCCAAAGGAGGCACATTGGGTCTTATAAGTCCTTTATCTAGCAATTCCATCAAATGGGCCTTCAATGCATAGAGTTCTATAGTGGTCATTCGATAAGGTGCCTTGGACTGAGGATCGGCTCCTAGAACAAGGTTAATAGAAAAATCAAATTCCTGCTTTAGAGGGAACTTCGTAAGTTCATCAAGGAATACGTCTTGGAACTCCTTGAGAATATGATAGTCATCTAAATATGGTTCCCTACTGTTAGGATTGCTAACATACATTGCATAAATTGCACACATCTTTTGATGATCCTTCTTGAGCTGCATCATAGAAATCTATCTAAGCTCTAAGGGTCTCTGCATTCCACATACCTTGAAACTAGGTTTCCATAATCATCTAGATAGTTGACCACATTATCCTCACATTTCCCTAAATCCTTGTGCTCAGCTAACCAATTTATTCCCAAAATTACAGCATATGAGCCTAAGGGTGCCACATACAAGTTGACCTGAGTTTGAAAGGTTGGAAGCTCTAACTCATTGCAAAAGTGACAGGTATCTACCCTTCATTCTGCTTGATTACCATACTGGACTATCCATGAATTTTCCATGTATCCAGGTCTAATAGGTATCTTGGATATTATTCTAGGATCTATAAAACATTCAGTAGCTCTAGTATCAATTAAGATTGAAAAAAATTGGCCATAAAGCTTACCCATTAGCTGAATTGGCGAGGTCTAATACTCTTCCTGTATGTTATCCACTTCAGTGTGGATCTAGTGATGTTGAGTCTGTTGATAGCCTCCTTCCTTTCGTGACTTCAACCACTGAGGACAATTCAAGGCATAACGATTGCCTCCACAAGTATAACATCCATCCCAAGGCCCTTTGCAACCTCATGGATTGTCCTCTCTAAAGCCCTTCTGCTTATGGTCATCCTTACCCTTGCCTTTGGTTGATTTCTTGTTCTTTCCACCATCACCATCTTCACCCTTCTCATACATTGCACTTCCCCTCTTGAGATTACAGATCTAATGGCTCTTGTCTCCCTTATGAAATTTCTTCTTCCCATACTGCGACTTAGAATTTGAGTCACTGCGAAGATTGGATAGTTGTTATAGCTTTTGTTCCTATTTGGTGGCTTTTTGGAAGACTTCATTCATGGTTTGAGGTTCATGCATATCCACTTCAGCTCCTATGAGAGGTCTGAGTCCCATTATAAATTTTTGGATATGAAACCATTCATCCCCCTAATACCGAGGCACACATTTCAATAGATTGGTGAACTTTTCCTAATACTAAATCACAGTCATATCTCCCTATGTTAAGTTTTGAATTTTTTTCACTTTCTTGTCAAATAAAAGCTGTGGTAACCATCTCTTCCTGAAAGCTTGGAGGAAGAGTTCCCAAGTGATCTCAACAGGCGAAAAATTTCATTTTAACTTCTTGTTATCCCACCAAGTCGTTGCTTCACCTGAGAGCTAATACATAGCCCATGCTACCTTGGTCTGTTCAGAAAGGTTACAAATCCCAAAGTATTTTTCCATTTCTATAATCCAAGCCTCAGCTCTTGCTCTGATAGCCTTACCATCAAACTTGGTCAGTGCTACTCTTTTGAGGTCTTTCCCAAGTTCTTCCTCAATTCATTGTAGTGGACCTGCCCTTGGACCACCGTCTCCTTGATTTCCTTCTACATTCTTGTAGTCCTAGTCCTCGTGTTCCACTCAAACTTCTTGCTCTATATGGTCCATATGAGACTCTTGTTGATTCAAAAGCTCTAGTATTTTCTCCAATCTCTTATTCGGGTCGTTATCGGAAACACTACCACCCCTATCTTGCCTAGTGGTCACCATGTTGTTCCACACTTATCCTGCAACACATTCATGTTTATCACATCTCAACACAAGGTTCTACAAATAAGCATTCTTATGCTACATCACATAATTCCTCATATGTATACATCCCTCATTCTAGAAGACATACACATTCATGCATAACACACATTTTAGAGTCCTTTATTGAACACACCAAAAGAATATCATCTGATTTTATTTATATTTAAGGTGAGTTAATAGACCCTTATTTACAATAGGCTTCTTGTTACATCAATTTGATTTCTTAGTGTCAGAAAGAGGGCATTCCTCTGGGTCATCATCTGAGTTTACTTTAGACTTTATAGAAGAGGATGGTTGAACACACATGCTCTCCTTTTCCTCTTTAGTCAACAAGGGTGCATTGGGTCTGTGAACACCAAACCTGCAATAAGCTAACACAAGATCAACAAACACTAGTTAATCATGTTAGAAACCCAAATCTAGCATTCCCTATGAAATTCTTAGTTAAATCAAGAAGAAAACATGAAAATGAGAGTATAACAAATTAAAGATAGCATGTAATCAACTAAACATAGCTAAACCTTCATCCCATAGGGGGAGTGGTGCTACTTTGATGTGGAAAGAAGCCCTTTTCCAATCCCTTTGATAATCTTTGATGGTGTTCATGATCCAAAGTGCATAAGTTGACTCCAAATGATGATAAAACTTAGCTAAAATGATGAAAATGGTGAAATGCTATGAGTAGAAATGCCTATAGTAAGAATGTTTCAAGTTGTGGATGAAAATTCAAAAGAGAATGCCTCTATTTATAGGGTTGAAGGGTTGAAGAATGAAGAGATTGGAGGAATGTGGGATAAAAGGGGAGCTAATGAGAATGTAACACTTGTCACAATTCTATTGGATGAGAGGTGGAGCACATTTTGTGGAATGTGTGAGTAAAGCGGATGTAAGAGAAATAAATGAAAATGGTTGAGGATGTAAGATGATGTGGGTGAGGATGTAAGAGAGATTGATGCATATGGTTGAGAGTGTAAGAGGAGTTAATGCATGTGGTAATAAATGGATTTATTGAAGGAATATTCCCAAAGCATATGCCTTTGTGAGGAAAAATAGGGTATTTAGTTAATTAAAAGAATTATTTTCATATGCAAGTGGGTTAGTTAATCAGGGGTTGGGTTTGACCAAGGTTGAGTCAAAAGCTAGAGAATGGGTAATTAGGATTAGCAGTTAATTAATCCAGAATTAATTAAATTGGAGGAATTAGGGGATTTGACATTTGATTTATTAAATAAGATGAGAGGACTTTAGGGGACTTAAATAAATAATTTGATGAACATTAGTGAATTAATCTAACAAATTGCTTTATTTGATTAATAGAAGAATTTGATGATAATTTGAGTGTCTACATTTTTCCCCTCTTTGAAGCAACATACCAGTTGTGTTGTTTCAAAGACTGATGTTGCCAAGATCAAAATTCAAAAAATTCTTTATTTTTTTAGATGCCCCACTATTGCATCAGCGAAAAGAATTATGTTGGTACATTGCCCCCTCGAGAGATTGAGCAAAAATTTCAATTTGAGGTTGAGCTCTCGACAAAGAGGGTGAAATGAGAAGGTTAGAATAACAAATCTATATTATGATGATGATGCAAATGAGATGGTTTTAAGATGCTTAGAATAACAAATCTATATTACCCTAAACATCTTAAATGATAATGCAATGCATGTGAGATGGATGATGTTTCCTATTATGATGATATGTATGAGTATGCAAGATGAGTATGATAACATTTGATGAATGCTGGTAGATTTTTTCGTTAATGTCATGATAGCATGTTAGCGTGAAGAAGATAGAAGAAAGAGAGGGATCAACCCTTGACTCCGAGAAGATGCAGAAGTCCAACAAGTCTATGAGTCATTGAGACTTTATTAGATATGATGATGATTGATCATGATGTGTTTCTTATCTAGGGATTGGGGACGTAAATAGCATAACTTTCCTTATGTTTGATAACACATAGATATGATGCATCAAGGTATAGGCAACAAGGATGGAATGGTATCTAGTGTGATGGAATTTGACTCAACAAACAAATAGGAGTACCTTTTCTCACACCTGGAATATGAAAACCTCACTAGGATGTACTTCAGAAGTTTCAAACATCTCATACCAAAACACGGAAAGGCATAACCTATCAATGAAATAGTCAACAAGTTGTCCAAAACTCCCTCCATACAAACCTACCAAAACAAGTACCACCTAGTTATATTACAAGGACATCCAACAAACATAACAAACAAAACATAATGATCAATACCCCATTCCTTTCTCTCTAATTTTTTTTGATTAGACATCATCGATAGGTCATCAGAATGGGTGCAATAAGATAAATAATAAGAAAAGATCAAGAAAACAAACAAGCCAATGTTCTTCATACCTCTAGCCAAATGGATTTGTTTTGAGGATAAGAATCCAAAGTGTTTTTCCAATAGAATTAATAATTTCCATTTTAGGAAGGATACATCCTAGGAAATGTTAGTGGATGGTGGAAAGTTGATAGGTTGTTTGAAAGGTCGTTGATATAAGGTCGATTGACATGTTTGCTAAAAAGATCAAGAGTTCGATTTTTTGTGTTTAAAGGTTTCACTTTTGCTGATTGTTGTATTTGTTTTATGTTTGTGTTATCAAAGGGTGAGTGTGACGATTTTTTTTTATTATGGATGAGATTATTGCAAGTGAAAGTGAAATAGGACGGATGGATTTTTTCAAATATTTGGATGTTTTTGAAATGTTATGAGGCTATTTTTTGGATTTTCAAGTTATCTAAATGTTTTTGTGTTTTTGTATCTCGGGGGCTGATCAAAGATTAGCCTTTCCTACGTTTAAGCTTAGAGATGACGTAGTTCGGATACCATGTTTTTGACGTTTTTTGATTTTTTGACCTATTTTGGGATTTTGATATGTTTTGGATGTTTTTAGATTTTTGCATGATTTTGATGATTTGGATATGGATATGTGTAATGATACCAATGATCTATTTGGGATTTGTTGAAAACCAAGCTAAGGTTGATTGATCTGATTGATGGATTGATGATGATAACATTGTTGAGGATACACAACAATGCAAGGATAGTGTTAAGAAACACGACGATTAGGAAGGATATCCCAAGATGATGATAGATTGATTGGATTTGATTGATCAAGATTTTAAAGCTCAAGTTAGAACAAAATTATGTTTGAATGATTTGTTGTGGCGTTGAAGTGTAAACTAGATGCAACTAATATTGATTGTTTGGATTGATGTTCGATGAAAGATAGAGCTTGATAATGAATATCTTCTCATAAAAATATGCCATAGGCTAGTGATTTGGAATTTTTTCTCACAAGTGTTTTGACCAATTTGATTTCATGTTTGCCAATGCTCAGATCACCACATAAGTTGGAAGATATAGATTGAGATTTATTCCTAAAGCAAGATGTAAATATCTACCCCCAATGTCTAGCAATAAATGAATTTCCATGGGTGGATGCTTGGATAGATGTATGGATGGATGGATATGGGAAACATGCAAAGGATGCCAAGGATTATCTTGTGATAAGATAAGGTGTTTGAACCAAGGATGCTCATTTGGATAGTGCTTCATGGCTTAGATAATGTTGGGTAGGATAAGATCAATGAAAATGACTCATGCCAAGATGTTTACCATAAGCAAGTGTAAAGTGTACACCAAACTTTGTCAAGATCACAATAATTTGGAAGATGGATGTAGATGGAAGGAAATGGATTGGATAAATGGTTTATGGATGAATGGATTTATTATGGATAAAATGGATGGAATGTTAGATTTATTATAGATGAGATAAGATGCTTTCACCTGAACTAGCACACACAAATGCTTGATTCTACACATGATGCCTATTTTCCAAGCTTTCATCATGGTACCTATCCAAAGCACCACCATAGTGGTTTTCAATGGAGGATGATTTTTTATCTTTACTATTTTCATGATTTTTTTTTATTTTTTTTGTTTTATTGTGAAATATTTTAAGTTCATTCCAAACCAATTGGTGGTGTCGATGTAGATGCTTCTGTCATAATTTTCCATTGATATCCTTCTTGAAGAAGTTTCTTTGCCAAGGTACGTGCACTTGAATACACCTTTTGAGATTCCTGATCTACTTTGTTGATACCAAAGTGAACTTCGTTACTATGCATGCATCATAATAGAATGCCTTCTGAATCCTTATGGTGAAGGGTGGATGCCAATACATGGTCAATGTGAGAATTGGATATCATGCATGGAGGAGTGGATGGTGTTTTGTGTTTAAGAATAAGAGATGGATTGGTTGATAGTTTGAAACCTTTGACTCTCCATACTTGGGAATATGAGCATTAATGGGTGGATACAGAAGTGTGTGTGGAATTAGGACCAACTGCTTGATATACTTTGTACATTGCTTGAGAAGCCTAATTTTTCCTTTGTGGACATCTTTGATGGATACTTTTCCCTTTTTGATTTTTCCCCATAGTTTCTTTAACTGATGGAGTTTGATAGGGATGATCTATCTTTGTGTTTTTTGGTATCCATGTGTATTTGATTTGTCCATTATGCTCCCCAATTTTTTTTTCTTTCATAGTTTTCTTTGTGCTTTGATTCAAATCTTTCTTTTGATGTTGGTCCCAATTTGTGGATGGGGTGAAGGGTGGATGAAGATTTGTGATGCGATTGGTTTTAGTATTGGAATGGGTTTCATCATAAGGATTCTTTGTGCTCCCTATGTTGAAATTTTCTTGAGACATAGTTGCCCCTAGTATGTTGGTAGTAGCACCTTTGTTCCTTGATTCTAATTGTTTCAAGATGTCCTGTTTAGCAAGCATTCTTTGATGAATGACCACTGCAAATGATGTTATTTCAATTTGTTTCTTTGTCGACTCTATAATATCCCATTTGATTTGATCTATTTCCTTGAGTGGATAATGTTGGATATATTCATATATGATGTCCTCAATATGAATTTGGGATATATCTTATCCCAATGTTGACAACTCAACCTGAATGTAGGAATCAATAACCTCCTATTCTTGAGTAATAATGTCAAGAGTAGAGGAATCATGTTCTAAATGAAGATCATCTACGTGTTCATCCAAATAAATCATCTCATGGGTAGATGGAGGGTTATGTGTTATATGGATACGATCATCATTTGTGACATCTTGTATAGATTGGGGAATACCCATTAGATCATTGTAGCATCTTGGAGATACAAATTCTTGATCTTGATTAAATTTGGAATTGCTTTTGATGTGCTTTGGATCAAGTTCTTGACATGGTTCAATTTCAAAGGATGGATTGCTTACAAAGGGTTCTTGGATATATTCATTAGGCATGGGAAGTGGATCAATATCCTCTTGATCTTTGAGTGGATTTGGATCACATGTTAAGTTGAGGATTCCTTCAATATCTATACCATGAGGTCAAAGGATGTCAATATGTCTTGAAAAGGACCGTTGCGAGACTTTGGGGAAAGATGTTGATCATGCATTGGAATAAATTCTTAACATATATCCTCTAACTCATTGGATGATGTATAGGTATTTCCAGCATTATCATTGGTGGATGGATCATGGATTATGTCAATAGGATCAAATAATGTTAACACTCCTTGAAATAGATCATTGTAGGATATTGTTGAGGGATTTTGATCATGACTAAAAAGTGACTCTTGATGTATGTTGATTTGATCATTGGATGAGGTAGAAACATCTTCAAGGTGCTCATTGATAGATAGATATTGATCATTTTCCGCAACAATTGTGGTGGAGATATTGTCACTACTATCATTAGTGGTTAAATCTTGATCATTGTCCTCAAAAATTATTTTTCCTTGATCAAGAAGGTCTTGGATGAGATTTTTGAGTTGAATAAAATTTTATATTTTATGATGATTGTCTCTATGATACTCACAATAAGATATACCCTTATTCCAAGGGAAGTTTATGATAGAGTTGAAAGCACTTACTTTTGGAAGAGTGATGAGTTTTACATTAACTAGATTTTTTAATGTTGATTCAATTGGCTCTCCCAAAGGAGTGTATTCACATTTGTTACCTTGTGAGATTTGTACTTGTTGAGATTGACCTTGTGGTGCTTGATTTTGGAGATGTGGTGATTGGGCTCGTTGTTGATGTTGTTGATCTTGATATCCAACCTCTTGACATTGGAGATATTTGTCTTGATGAGGTTGTGGAGACAACTCAATTTTTTGATGACATGGTTTAACCCAAGGGGGGGTGTATAGATTTTGGGGTGGAGATGTCTCTTGGCACAATGAATAAACTATTTTGGTTAGTGAAGCAATTTGATGTTGCAAAATTTGATCTTGATTTTGATTTTGACACACTTGATGTAGTTGATTTGGTTGTTGGTCAAGCATATTTGGAATATAAACTTGTGGTATTTGTATGGGATCATGCACAAATTGATTTTGAAAATATTCTAATTTGGGATAATGTTTAAATTTTACATTATAGGTTGACATTGAACATTGTTTTGGTTGGGAATCATATTTCTTTGATTTAGGTAACCTTGATTTTGCATGGTGTTACCTTGACTTGGATCAATACATTAAGTTTTCAATATGTTGCTTGGAATTTGAACAACATTGGCATGATTCACAAACATATCTATCCCATAGTTCACCAAGTGTGGATTTTATATGTTCATGTTTGGTAAGTTTTCACTTGGTATATTCATATTTGGCATGTATTGACTAGATGGGATAATGTTGTTTTGCTGAAGGCTCATGCATTGATTGTTTGGTTGATAGATTTGTAGGTTTTGAATTTGATTTAAATCTACCATAGGGAAAGGTGTTCCAAAATTTATATTGGGAATACTCACATTTGTTGTATCATTGAGGTTTGTAGGAGATAATGATCCCATGTATGGATTGTATAAATGTGAGTTTTGATAACCAATTGATACTGTAAGGCTTTGATAGTTTGGTTGATTTAGATCACTCATGATGTATGAATCAAGTTTATATTCCATGTTTTTCTTGTGTTTTGACCTTGTTGACCTTTAAGGAATTTAGGACCAATGATGAGATGAAAGATGAAAGGGTGAATGAAATGGGTGTTTGAACTTTTAAGAACTTTGGTCAATACTAGACTTAGGGTTTGATTTTGATGTTTTGATGGGATAATGAACTTGTGGATCCTAAGATGGACATGTGATCTTTAAGATAAAATTGTTCAAAGAGGTGCTATTTTAACTAGAGGTATGAGAAAGGATGCATTCTCACACTCCTAACTAAACAAGGTGATTTTGATTTGGTTTAATGATGTACCCAATTCTAGATAATGATGTTTCCAAAGATCTAAAGTTGTTTGTGGGATGGAGATGATAAATGTTTGGGATGGATGAAGTGTTTGATTTGATCCTAAATGAACCTAAGAGGGACCTTGTTTACAAAACCAAGATAGTGAAGAACATGCTTTACCCTAAGAGTACTTCAAACCAAAAGATCAATGTTTTCTCGAAAAACCATAGAACAAAAGATAAACAAGCACATGCGTGGGGTTCAATTGTGATTTATCTTGATTAAGTGGATTATTTTTACCACATCACCACATCTTGTTTAAATCTCAAACTAAATGTCTATGTCTTAGCTCTATTTCATTCCATAAGGTCCATTATGTGAAAGCCAAAGAGTCAAGGCCATAGTTTCGCTAGGTTGACTTTGGAGAGAGCAAATTGAGATATGAGCCCAAATATTTAGAATCATCTAAGGATAAAATCCCTAGGGACAAGCAGTAATAATTGGACTCTTCAAGGATATTTTCTCTTTCCAAAGGGTTTGAAATCTTGATGACTTGTTTAATGTTTGTTTCAAAGTTTTGAGATCCAAGCAATGTATTTGACTGAGTCACAAATTGCACAATCCTAGGTTATAAATGGCTATACTTTGTTGAGTCCCCACTCGGATTTCTCCAAACACTAAGACAAAGTGAACAATTAGAGATTTGGCGACACTAGCTCCCCTCCACAACACACATTTCTCAGGACCACCAAATCTCAAAATCCTGAAGATCCGAAGACCTTAAGGATTTTTCTGTTTCTACTTTGAATAGTAAAAATGTGGAGCAGCTTTAGAACGACTATTCTTGCACCAACAAGTATTAAGGATTTTGGATTCTAAACAATGGTTTGTAATAAGGGATTTTGGTTTAGGGGTTAGAATGATAAACTCCCTTGAGAGGTATCCCAACCCTTAGAACAAGGGTTTTTCACATCATAAAAATGCTACGGGAGAGCTATCATGTACCACTTCGCGTTGAACACAATTTTCATTGCAACCACATATTTATATAGTGGTTCAGAAGAGCTTGGATTTAGCCTGTTACCACTTGGGTTGTTCCCTCCTTTCAAAGTGGGAAGGCAAGCCCTTCGATAGATAAAAAGAAGTGAAGAAGTACATTTATAGTTGAACTACCCAAATTACGTAAAGCGCCTGGAGGGAACACACACAATTCCTTTCCTTCACACTAGCATGGGGGTTCAATTTTAGATCTAAATTGAAATATGTGGGTGATTTTAGACAACCAATGTCAATGGAATGGTTTTGATTCTCAAGATCTCCGATTGTCACGAGAGAAGTGCATATGCATTCAAGTGACAAGGATTGCAAAAAAAATCACAAAACAAGGAAAACACAAGTTCTTTTTAATCCCAAAGTAAAGATGGATTTGTTTTAAAGCACCAAGCTAAATGTGAGTTTGTCTTGTTGAATTTCAGACCAACATCAAAGTCAAATAAGTTCCTTATGTTCAATTTTAGTCCAAATTTGAGAAAGCTTGAGTTGATTGTTAATTTTAAGCCCAAAGTAATTCTAGTTGGCCCTAAAAAAAAAATGAAACATAGAATTGGAAAGCCTAGGCTATTACAATGAGTGTTAAAAAAATTCTTTTAGGTCTCCAAGTCAATTTTCCTCCTTTTCCTGCAAAGGTGACACTAGGCAACAAAGGTGATGCTCTACAACTGACAAATGTGGTGCTGAAAGTAGAAGCAACGCTCTGGTGAAATGAAAAGGTGACACTATGTGGAAAAAAGAGAGAAAAAATGCAGCGTAACAAAAACTTAGAAATGTTGGTCTGTCAAAAATTGGATAGAGAAGAGAAAAGTCGAGAGGACAAAGACGACGCTCTTGCAAAAGCAACATGACAACAGCGTGCAAAGGCGACGTGATGTGGAAAAAGTGGTGCTAGAGACGAAGAAGATGCTCTGCGTGCAAGCAAACATGACGTTGTATGCAAAGATGACACTATATCGAACAAAAGCGGCGTCACTCCCCTATAGCTACAAAAAATGATATTTTCAAGCAAAATTAGCAAAATAAGATGGGTTAGCCCTCCTTCTAGCGCCAAAATATGAACACCAAACATGCAATAAGCTAACACAAGATTAAAAAACACTAGTTAATCATGTTAGAAAACCAAATCTAGCATTCCCTATGAAATTCTTAGCTAAATCAAGAAGAAAACATGAAAATGAGAGCATAACAAATCAAAGATAGCATGTAATCAACTAAACATAGCTAAACCTTCATCCCATAGGGAGAGTGGTGCTCCTTTGATGTGGAAAGAAGCTCTTTTTCAATCCCTTTGATAAGATTTGATGATGTTGATGATCCAAAGTGCATGAGTTGACTCCAAATGATGATAAAACTTAGCTAAAATGATGAAAATGGTGAATGCTATGAGTATAAATGCCTATAGTAAGAATGCTTCAAACTGTGAATCCATATTGTGAAGAGAAGACCTCTTTTTATGGAACTCAAGGGTTGAGAAATGAGAGAAATTGGTGAATGTGGGATAAAAAGGGAGCCAATAGGAATGTAACACTTGCCACAATTCTATTGGGTGAGGGTGGAGCACATTTTGGGGAATGTGTTGAGTAAAGGAGGATGTAAGAGAAATAAATGAAAATGGTTGAGGACTTGAAAGGTTGTAAGAAGAATTTATTGAATGTGGTTGAAGATTTGAAAGAGATGTAAGAGTAAATGTTTGGGTAAGAAAGTCAAATAAATGGAGTTATTGGAGGAATATTTCCAAAGCATATGCTTTTGTGAGGGAAAATAGGGTATTAGTTAATTAAAAAAATATATTTTTATGTGCAAGTGGGTTAGTTAATCAAGGGTTGGGTTGACCAAGGTTAAGTCAAAAGCTCAAGAATGAGTAATTAGGATTAGGAGTTAATTAATCCAGAATTAATTAACTTGAAGGAATTAGGGGATTTGACATTTGATTTAAATAATTTGATTTATTAAATCAGATGAGAGGACTTTAGGGGAATTAATTAAATAATTTTATTTATTTAATTAAATTTGATGAATATTAGTGAATTAATCTAATAAATTGCTTTATTTGATTAATAGAAGAATTTGATGATAATTTGAGTGTCTATAGGGTCCACACCCTAGAGGCTAGTCCCAGATTGTGGAAAGCTTTTTGATCTTAGCTATTCGCTTCTCCTCAATCTTCAAGCCTCTCTCTAACTTGATTTGTGTAAGAGCCTGATCTAGAGTTTCATCACTGAGAATTTCTGATTGAACCTCCATCTTGGCATTTCCTTCCTTTATGTCATTCTTACGTGAGGTTCTATCAGTTTTCCCTTTCCTTTGTCCTGACTTTGACCATCCCATTCCTGCATTCAATTAAGGTTCGATGAATTCTTAGGAAATCCAAATTTTGGGTCAAGGGTCAACTACCCTAGTCAACTATGGTAGACTCAAAAAGGCCTAGAGTTGAACCCTAAGCTCTAATACCAAATGTAATAACCCATTCAAAATTATTATTAATTAATATTATTGTAAATGACACATAAATATAATCCAAATTAAAAAGACATAACTAGTGGCTAAAGTGAATAATATCTACACATGTCCATTTAAAATGAGTCAAAGATTCTTATATTCATTTCAAAATTCAAATTACAATATCAGGTTTGACTTGGATCCTATGGCCTCAAAGTCATTACATTGTAAAATTTCCATCAAATACATGAAAATATTACATCAAATTACATCATAGACTATAACAGTCTTGTGAAAAACTAAGGTTCTTCTTCAACGCTTGCCTCCACTGGTGGACGAGAACATGGTTGAAGTGCTTTACCAACCAACCATGAACCTTACGCTTCCTTGGTATTCTTTTGAATTGAAGAATGCCCGACTGTCCATGAAAATTTTAGCAAGAGAACAATCTGCAAG
The DNA here is from genome assembly GCA_007258455.2 of Sequoia sempervirens. Lineage (NCBI taxonomy): Eukaryota > Viridiplantae > Streptophyta > Pinopsida > Cupressales > Cupressaceae > Sequoia > Sequoia sempervirens. The sequence continues at coordinate 246,323,033 of VDFB02000013.1, read as the reverse complement.
GTGTAATCTGGTGTGTGCCCATACATCAACATGTAATTTCTATCTACAAGTTAGAAAAGAAAGTGCAAGATCTATGCTAGGAATGCTAGGGAGTGAAGTCACAAAGTTCATACATACATAATGAACTATATTGCTTGGCCAAGCATAATAAATGTGTTACAACAACAACAATCAATAGGTTCTAGTAAAGCAAACCTATACACTCTGAACTCCATTTTGACACTCGTCCTGGAAGGTAACTTTCTACTATACATCATATAACAGCTATCTACCCTCTAGCAACATCTATGCTGAGGTGCTCTAGTTGACTAAGGTATCACTGTTTCGTTCAAGTATTAAATATTCTTTCACAAATGTCTTCTAAAGAAGAATCAAATCACCAATTTACTCTCTAAATAGAAATCAGATTTATGATTCACATAGTAATTACACAATTAGTCATATCATTCTTATGACTATTAAATAATTTTGATTATAAGCATTTTCCATTTAAAAATAATGAACTAAGAACAAAATAAGGTATGTCACAAGTATGTGTATGTACATAGACAAAATCTATGTGCATGCACATATGTGTGCCTACTTAAGTTTTAGATTTGTGCATACATTCTAAAATAATAAATAATTTAGATTGCAATCTTAAAATAGTATTCCATTTGATGTTTCATGTCAAAAATAAAGAATCAGAACAAGTCTATGCTAACAGTTTCACACATACTATTATTGAATTCTCATAAATGTGATACTCTAACATTGTTGTTTACATAAGAACATTCATTGTTTAAACATAACAAGTATTATTTCCTACTCAATAGTCATGAAATAAGTTGTTTGCATCTGAACATTCTTAGTTTAAGCAGAACAAGTATTTTTTCCTACTAAACAGTTATGAAGCAAGTTGTTTACACATGTACATTCATTGTTTATATAGAACAAGCACTGTTTCCTACTAAACAGTTATAAGCAAGCTGCTCACATATGTACATTCATTGTTTAAATAGAACAAGCATTGTTTCCTACTAAATAATTACAAGCAAGTTGTTCACATATGTACATTCATTGTTTAAACAAAATGAGCACTATTTCTTACTAATACAAAAAAAACAATGTTTCCTACTAAACAGTTTATTGAGAAAGGCTGATTTCAGCTACAAAGATAAATTTTAACAAAATAGAGTCATTTTCAAAGAATAACATCTGTTTACATCAACACAATACTATCTCAAACTAAACAGCTAAATTTAAAGATAAATAATGTTGTTTACTCTGTTTGTTGATCTCAAGTTGTTTACATGCTAAATTTGATCACTTTACAAGTAAATGTTCACCATTTAATACATAACGGGTTTATACATGTATTCACGGGTCACTCTAAATCGACCATTCACATTGATCTGGTGCATTTCCTTCTTAGCAACAATAACATACATAGATTTGACCTTTAAAACAAGTTGGTTTCTCTCTAGATTCGACATGCATGCTTCTTAGTTACAAGGGAACAACCCCTTCAATATTTTAGATCAAACCCTAGTTAGGTTTTTCTGGATTTAAACAAAGAATTCACCACCTTCCCACTAGGAAGTGGCAGCATTGTATACATACACTACAATTCCAACTTTTGATTTAGCTATTGGTTATCATCCCAACTGATAGGATGAATACGAAACATTTAAATAAAAAACACAAGGTTGATACCCCTTTTTAGGGGATCCTTGATCGACCCACAATAATGATTATTCATCATAAAATACAATGTAATAGAATAGGGATTTCAATTAGCCATTAAATGGCTTGCACGAGTGTGCGAACTTAAAGAATAGTCATAACTTAACAACTCAAAGGCTTGGATTAGCTCAGAGAGCTAGCTGCAAGGCTTATACATAAAGCTCATACAATACAACCACATGCTGAGCAACCCAAGCAATGGTCAACTCCATGCCACTCGGCTCAAAGTCATGGCTATTCATCAAGAATGCATTTTACAATTTAAATGATGAAATTAACAAATAAAAATGGAAGAATACCATTCGACAATGAGGAAAATGATAAAATTGAGTTTATTTCCTTAAGTGATCAGATTACCATAGAAATTGAGCTTGTGTGAGTCTGTATTTTGATTTTCCCTCATGCATGGGCTCTCTCTTTGCTTTTTCCTTCCACAAACAAACTTCTCCGTTGTTCTTTTTCGCCCATAACCTATGTAATCAAAATGGAAACAACATATTCTTTTCACATGTCTCTAGCGGAGGCATTATTGCCCTTCTTCCCATTCAAATATTACTATATTCCTGTGTTTCCTGCTCTTCCTGGTCAATGTCCATTCCATTCATTCATTCATTATTAAATATTGCACTGCCTGTCTCTGTATGCCTGCTATATATATATACTCTCTCTGCCACCTGCTACTCTATGTATACATATATATGTATATGTAATCTATCTATCTATATATATATATATGTTCATATATACATATTTCTATAGGTATTTATGTGTTCATTCTTCATTTCAAATATTTGTATATATATTTATATATATAAGTATGCATGTATTCACATTTTTTTACATACATGTATATATATATATACATTCTTGTATAAATGGTTTGTTTGGAAGAATTTATAAGTTCCATATGTCATTTTTATTAAATTACATAAGGAACTTTAATTTCATCTTGAGCATCCATACAAACAAACTAAAATAATTTCTTTTCACTTAACTTTCACATGATGAAATTTTTTATCCTTTTTAATCATTGTTTTCAATGCTTTCATTCATTTTCTTAGAAACATAGAGCTTGAGCAGATAATTTAGTCTACAAGCCATTCATTTTCAAACACTAAAACAATTCAAGTCATGAAATTACGTTCTTCTATATATGCAAAAATAGTCCAAATGCTAGTCATCATGCCATTTGTGGTGTGTGCACCTAGATTCCAACTAGCTTATCATTCAATATGGATAAACAATCCGACTTCAACTATGTTCTCTTCCTTCTACTTGTCACCTGCAATTACACACACTTGCACTTGTAAATTGATCAGTAACGTTTAATTCTTCGCAACATACAAAATAATTTCACAAATTTCACAAATTTCACAAATTGAACATCAATCAACTTCTTTCATTCAATTTTTGAATATTCTAGGATCTCCATTTAATATTTAATTGAATTTCTTCAATAATCTAATTTACCATATTATGATAAATAATCAATAAAATTGGGTTATGAAAGAAAGTTGTTGGTTTTTTGTTTGCTTCAGTCTATCGTTCTATTTGGTCAACCAACAAAATGTTTTGCATTGAACATGAGGTTGGACATGGTAGAGAAGTCACCCTTTTGTCCCCACAATGTGCTTGTGTGGTTGATCATGGGTCTAGCCCCACACATCATCTTTTCTGGATTCTTCTTAACATTAATAATCATTCTTCTAGGATTATTAATGTTTATGCCTTGAATGATGTTGTTGAAATATCTCTTCTCTGGCGTTGGATTGATGATTCACTTCCAGTTGCTACCTGGATTTTGTGTGGGGATTTCAATATGGTTGAGATGGCATACAACAAGGATAGTACTCTACCATTCAAATGGGCAGCTGGTGAATGAGAGGCTTGGTACTACATGCACAATGAATTGGGGCTTTTTGATCCCAATCTTGGTTGCCGCCATTCTCATTCTCTCTGGCACACTTGGTGTAATTACTGAGCTAGTTTTGATAGGATATTTAAATGCCTTGATCATGCCATGATCTTGGCTCAATCTTTTTTCTCCTTCACCGGCTCTTCACTTCTGGTCAAGCCATTAGTGGATGTGACATTGTCAGACCATTTCCCCATCTCATTTCACACTGAATGGGAGTCAAGGTAGCCTCATTCTAGCAAGACCCAATTCTTTCTTAATATATCTTTTCTGCATCATCAACCCACACTGGCCCACATTTGTACGGTTTGGAATTTGGGGTGTAGGCCACCTCATAATACATACTAGATTACTTGGTGGAATGATGCCATCACTTGGACAACAAGGTTTCTTCACATTTATGGGTGTCAGTTGGCCATATTTTTCTGCAGGTCCTATGAGGTGACCACGTCTGACCTCTGCTCTACCACCGAGGCTCTAGCAGCTAGTCCTTTTTCCCCTTCCTTGCAAGTCAGGGTGGCTGAGTTAAGGAAAAAAAAGTAAGTTGCTGATAATTACGCTGTCAGAGGGGACAAATCAAGGTCAGGTTGCACTACCTTAAAACCGGAGATCATGCCTCCAAAGAATTTTTTTTGGCCCTTCATGCCAGACACTCTTCTCCTAGCATCAAAGAGATCAAAGATGGCAACAAGGTGCTCTCTGAGCTACTTGACATTCTCCAAGCCTTTTTTAGGCATTATGAATAGGTGTTTACTGCTCAGGATTCCACACTGAAGTGTTAGAAATCCCTTCAAAATTGTCTTGTTGTTGTTCCAAATATGGTATCTTCAACCCAAAAATCCTTTTGTGAGGAAATGCTCACAATTGAGGACCTGAAGGAAGCCATTCACACTATAGTAGATGAAAAAGCCCTAGGAATTGATGGGTTTCCATGTGAATTTTACAAAGCCCTTTAGGACTATGTTGGGCATGATTTGCATAAAGTTTATCTTGAAGCTTTCCATTCCAAAAAATTAGGAAATCTAATTGATAAAAGGAATATTAAATTCATACCTAAGTCTAGCAATCCCGAAGATATTTGCAACTAGTGGCCCATCACGCTCCTCAATGTTTCTTATAAAATAATTGCCAAAGCCCTTTCCTTGAAAATTTGCCATCTCTTGCCTTAGATTGTGCGCCTAAAGCAAACTAGTTTCATTAAATCCTTATTTTTTCTAGATAATATCATTACAGTTTGTGAAGGAATGGAATGGGCCAAAAACTCTAATCAGAAAGCCATTTTCTTTAAAATTGACTTTGCTAAAAAATATGACCATATTGAATGGCCTTTTATTCTCGCCATGCTGGTTGTCTTAGGGTTTGACCTTAATTTTATTCAGGCTATGCAAATTCCTTTTTTAGATGTCTTTGTTTGCATCACCATTAATGGTCGTCAGTCCCATTCCTTCGACTTGTTTTGCTCCATCCATCAGGGTTGTCCGCTCACCCCCTTACTTTATATGCTTGTTGCTGAAGGGATTGGTTACTTGCTGGCTAATGATGTTTCCTAGCAGTGGGTTACAAGCATTTCTTTTCCCAATTTGTAGGCTCAACTGGTAAATGAACATTTTTTTGATGACTCTTTTCTCACTCTTCTGGAAGAGGAAAATAATGTCAAAGCTGCTCTGGATTGCCTTGAGACTTTTTGCCTTTCCTTTGGCTCTACCATTCAATGGAAAAAAAACCTTATGTTACAGACAGTCTATTCTGCCCATTCCTCAATGGTTTCAACATTATGGCTGGAAATGGATTAGTCCAGGGGAGCTCTTTCAATTTATGGGTATTCCTTTTTCCTTCCAAGCTTCTCTCGTAGATTTGTGGCAAGTGGTTCTTTCTCAGATTGAGTAGAAGCTAGCTTACTAGATTACCAAGCCTCTCTCTTTGGTTGGTAAATTCTAAATTTTCTCTAAGTTTTAGCTTCTACGCATGTTTATTATGCTAAGCTTGAAAATTTGTTGCATGTCATTCTTTGGGCCTCTTCTGAGACTCATCGAGGGTTTCACCATGTAGCCTAGGAGTTTTGCTACTTGTCTAGAGACTTTGGAGGGCTTGTCCTTCTTTCCACTCAATGGCAAGGGATTTCCCTGTGTGTTAAATGGATAATCAGAGCACTTAATGGACACGATGAGGCCTAAAAAATTCTCCTCAGGCATTGCCTTTAGTCCATATTTCCTACACACAGACCGGCCTGGAAGGGGATTAGCTTTCAAACCCTTCTGGTTATGAGGGAACCGGTCCAAATTGTGGGATTTTTGTGGCCAAAAGCATTTGGAGAGCCTGGGAAGCCGTTAAGCCTTGACTCTATTGGGCTGGCTCTGGCTTCTGTAATGGGCTTTCACTCAATCAATAGAATGTGTGGTGGTCACCCCTTTTTGCTAGTAATGGTCAACTGCTAGCTAAGTCACCCTAGCTTAAGGCTTTGAGATTTCATAAGAAAGGTATCCAAACCTTGCAACATGTGTTTCACAAACCCATGATGTGTATTATGTCATGGGAGGACTTTCGTGCCAATTATAGGCTTCAAAACCAGGATCATGATACTTATGATGGTCTGGTGAATGTTATTCCAACTGACATGCTTCATAAGGTGGGTATTCGTGGCACCAAGCCTTGGTGGAAGGATTGGAAGTTGTACCCATACAACCCTTTTAAAAATTACAAGCCTAGGTTTTGTTATCTGTGGCATTTGCCTCATTTTCCTATGATTGAAAGTTTGAACCAGTGGTGGCATCTCCAGTCTCTTGTGTTTGTTTAGCGTAAAATATTCTCTGCCACTTGGTGTACAAGTGTTGAGGCTAAATTCACCCACTTTGCTTGGTGTATTCTTTTCCAAGGCTTACCTGTGGGGTCTTAGCTAGTCCACTTCGGGGTCTAGGAGCCTCGTTGCCCGTTCTATGGGAAGTTGAGTCATTTAAGCATCTTTTCTGGTTTTGTACCAGAGCTCAAAATTTTTGGAATTAGATTCATGAATTATTTTGGTTGTTTAGGTCGAAGTCGTTCACTTGGCACATGATTCTATTTAGTGATTCACCCAAGCTTCCCGCTAAGTATACCCAACTTTGGCACGCTTTCAGGGTGGAAATCCTCTTCAACATTTGGAAAGATAGAAATGCCTACATTTTTGCTCACAACCAAATTGATAAATATGTATCTTTACACTCTAAAGAAATTATTTGTTCTAATGTTATTTTGTAGATTCAAGTTCAAGCTAACAAAGTTGCACTTGAGGTCTCTCACCTCCAGGTGCTTATGGACAATTGGGGAAATTCCCCTTGCACCGTGCCTTGGGTGCCCTCTTCACCTACCTCTTCCTATGGCTAGTCACCCCCATGGGGCTGGCGACGGAGTTGCTTTGCTTTCCCTCACTCTCAAGATCCTCCCCATTGTGGCTCCCACCCTCCTTAGCAGTCACATTCTCCTCCTCCGCAGACTGACCTGGGGTGGTCCTCTGGAGGGGTAGAAGGGAGCGGTGATGACACCTCTAGGTGGCTCTCTGATATTTCTCTTGGTAGTAGCTCTGGTTGGCTGGACACTACAAAATGGATCTCGCGTTTCGACTTGGAAATATTTCCCAGGTGTGAGGATAAAGAGAATGAAAAAGAGAAAGAAGATGATGATGGTTGGGGCCCTTCTGACATCACTCCAGACCTCATTGATGTATGGGGAAAGAAATTGGATGACAAGGACCCTCCTGGCACTGATGGCACTGCTCTGGCTGCATAAAGGCCATTTTTTATTTTCATGTTTGTAATGTTTATTGCTTTTTGGGCTTGGTCCATGTGCCTCTCGGGGTGTGCCTTTTGACCACCCACCTTTTTTTGTGAATATGCATTATTATATTTATAATTAATATAGATACATGCTTATTCATAAAAAAAAATTGTGTATATTGTATCATATATATAGATGTACATATATACATATGTTTTATTTAATATCTTATGAAAATACAATAACCATGCATTCTACTTGAAAAGTAGATCTTATCAAATGTATGACAACATCAACAAGGAGAAATGTAAGGCAAGGAGTTGACATCAATATAATAAAGGTGTCATGATAACTTAATGAGACAAAGAACAACCATAACAACATATCAATGGAAATGTTACAACATAAATTACTACCATACTTAAAACAGAATAAAGGTATTCAATAACACATGCAACAAATTAAAAAATACACAAATACTCTATGTGTGTGTGGGTTCTTGAAGTCATGGTATATCGTTGATTTGATTCCCTCTCTCTGATGATACTCTCCCTCCTCATTTGGGAGGGGGAACTAGTTTTCCTACATCCACTTCATTTAACCAACAAAGGAGTTAGTCCATTAACCATAATATTAATAACATAATATGAACACTTCAATAAATAATAATCATGAAGATAAGGAATCACATCTATTTATTTCAGTCATTATCAAATCTAATTTATTCTCTTTTTTCATATCATAGGTAAAATAAAATTATATCATCATAATTATTTTCAAATCACAATTTAGATAACATAATTTAAAATGCATAGAAAATAATTTAACTTATAATTAGTTAAAAATAACATAAATAAACTTGTCCAAAAATAGGTTGTGACAAATATTTTCAATAATCTTCTTCTAATCCAATCCCATTTAATCTAAATCCAAATCCATTTTCTTCCCTCTAATCATCATCCAATCAAATCGATTCAACCTTCATTTTAATCTCTATTCATACTCGCCCCTTTAATCATCTCTTTCCTATCTTTCATCATTTTTCCATCATCATAACCAATCATCACCTTCAATCAATATTTTCTCCCATCTTATCATTTCATCCCTGCATCCTTCATTTATTCCATCATCCTAAGGTCCTAGATCCACCTTCCCCTTCCAAATCCTATTGAAACCATCAAAGTCTCTTTTGAAGTCACATATTAGCATATTCATTCACCCTAAGCCAAAGGTTCCATATATAAGCCATTTTACCTTTCAATGTATTTGTTCACCCTTAAGTGTATCTACACCCTAACCCTTAATTATATAATCTATTTCACCTTCCAATGTATCCATTCACCCTTCAATGTATCTAAATTTTGCTTTAGTGTATCCATCATAGAGCCATTTCACCTTATAGCATATCTATTTATGCTTCAGAATATGCACTCTATCTTTTAGCATATCAATTAAATTTTGTGACTCTTCTATTTCAAGGATCCCCAAACCAATTAGTCTCATCCAATCTAATCAATCAACCATATCCTAAATCTAAACTTAAACTAAATCCTAATACGGTCTTTAATAACCCAATCTTAAGATGTTTTCTTCCATTTTCTTCTAATCCATTTCATTTCTCTTCTAGTCATATCTTTCCATCTAATCTCATCCTTCATTCTCATCCAAATCATCAAATGTTCATCATGAATCAATCTTATTTTGATGAGTCCCCTCATCATAACCATCCCCACAATCCATCCCATATCAACGATGATGATATTCTTATTGATTAAGATGAGTATAAAATAAATCTCCTTGATGCCATCATCATTATAAAGCTTTCTCCAAGCTTCCACCACTCACCCATCCACAATAAAATTCCTTTTTACCAAATAATTTCTAGCAAAATTTATCACATCATGCCTCCACACGTATATGTTGATCATCTTATCCTACCTTTGACAAGGAAAAACCATTATATCCCCATCCTTATCTCTCCCTTGTCCCTTACCTACATATCCCTATCATCCAACATCCATTCTTCCATCTCATCCCCCATCCATATCACAACATCCATCCTTTTATGACACCCAAATAACCTCCTCCCATAATGTAAATCCATTGTTCTACTATCCACCAATCCATGATCCTAATCCTCCATCTATTCCTAATTCTCAATTTAAGCCTAAACCATACAAACATTTCTCTCCCAAATTTCTCTTAGGAATTATAGAAAAGGAAACATCACAAAATACACATCAAAAAGTTGTAGAGTAATGTTAGTCCACTCATCCATCTAAGATCATCATTGATGAGACCATCATTCATCTCATACCTATCATTCCACTTCAAAATCCTAACACCAACCAACTCCAATCCTATGAACCTCATGAATCCTCCATCCCTCTATCCACCCAATTTGAGGAGTCTATCCAACACCCCTACCCTATCATACCACCCACACAAATCAAAACACGACAATAGATTGCTCCAAATCATATCGAAACTTCATCCCATGGTGCAAGAGCACCTTGTTTAAGTCATTAAATTAAAAGGTCCTAGTTCGAGTTTTGTGAATTTGGAGTCTTTTGATGTAATTGTTATCAAATATATTGCACCCAAACGCTTGAATGATTAAATTCACCACTATGTTGAAACATTGGATCAAACTCAAATTGTGGGTGACCTATAATGAGATTGAACCTCCGGATTCTAGGCCAGGTTCCTATATGATGGTCAATTTGATACTTGAATAATTTGTTCTAAGAAAAGGGTAAGAAACTTAATCTAATATAAAACTGGAAAAGTTGGACTGTGGTGATGCACCTATTTGATTTAAGAAAACATACTAACTCACAACTGATTCATCATGAAGCTTACTTTCACAACTTAGATTGAACAATTTAACTGCATTAATGATTCACAAACATGCTTGATAATTCATTCTTTATGAAGGAAGAACTTATTTTCACAACTTAAAGATATGAATATACTTGAGACACAATTTATGACCTACAACTAAGATTGTTTCTTCGTGTACATGCATTCACGAATGTTGAAAAAAATTTAAAGGTTATGATATCAAATACATTAAACTTGTATCCAAAACATTCACAAAATAAGACACCTGAATCTAAGAAGGATAATTTTTAACTTGCAATGAAAAATAAAGGAATGCTCTGTAAATGATACTCCAAGATAACCTGTAAAGACTGTTGCAATATCTATTAAACTTTGAAAGCTGAGTTACAAGACAATTCACTTTGCATAATGCAAAGGCTGAATAACAAGAAATAGAGGAAAAAAGATAAACTTTTTCCAATATATACAATGAGAATGCACTTCAAAGTGCATGAACATGAAATTGAAAGTCAATTTCAGTGAGAAAATGATAATTCCAAGGTGAAGTCTGAGCAGAAGCAAAAATCCTTGAAATAGAGGTTCAAACTCATGCAAAAATGAGTGAACTTAGTCTCGAACTGGCAGTCATAACGTATGCAACTAAAAAGTAGCTCGAATTGAACTAGAAATCTCTGAATGTAGGCCAAAACATGCAAAATCCACCTTGCTTTAATCAACTCACCCATGATAACTTAAAGTTCATTCTTGCATGATAAATCTTCAGTTGAGGCTATAGTTCTAACTCAACCTTACATAATATTCTCTATTTGCATTTTAAAATGATTAATTTAATTAAATGATTTAAATTCATCATTTAATTAATCAATCTACATTGATTAATGCAAATCAATTTGAAGAATATTAGAAAAACATATTTCTCCATCTCATATATCATACTTAGCATATATTTAAAAAATATGAACTCTCCATTAACAAACATTGGCGACAACCATGCAATATTTAAAAAATCTCACAATAGTTGACCACCATCAGCAAGCATACTATAAACACTTAGCATATATTTTACAACTTCAACTCTAAGTGTATATGAAAAAGGTTGACCACACCATCATTAGGCTCATAGACTTAAAAGTCATGGCCACGGTGAGAACATAATGATTTTTCTTCCCAAACGATAGTCAAAAAGAAGAAATCATCGAACCATGCAAAAAGAAAGATAGGGAACCCTAAAATCATTGTTTCCATTTGACTTTGGAGAAGAAACTTCACGAAGAAGCTATTGGCTGCCGACCTGTTGAGTAGGGTTTCTGGAAATCACTTGATTTGGAGCTCAAAAATCCACCATTTCTTGTTGTTTCTGAGCTAAACCTTGTTGATTTTCACAAGGTAAGTTCATTTTTTACCAGTTGGAGATATCTTGACTCCATTGTATAGCATTTAATGAGGATTTAAAGCCGTGGCCAATGTCTTAGTTCTCTGATATATCTCTTTGTGTTATTCTCTTCTCCCTGTTGATCTTTGCATCTTGTTGGCTCTAGCTGCCATTAGAACTTGAGCCTTCTATATATACTATTGTGTAGCTCGACCTATGAGTTTTAAAGCTCACAGAGAGCTCAGCCACAGACTTGATGGTAAGTTCTTTCTCCACCTTAATTTCTTTGTTGAAATACAAGCCTCTTGGAAATTTTTTCCTGTATAAAATGAGTTGATAGATTAATATAGGAAAACTCTAGGCCGCCATGAAATTTATGTATGTTGTTTGTCATTATTGGATGCGGCTTTGCATTATCTTCATCTGGGTATTTGATTTCGAACAAAAAGGAAAGCTCACTGCATTTTGTAATTTCCTCTATGCATACTCTTGAACAAAAGGATGAAGCTTCTATGTCTCCTCCAGCTTCTAGTTCTGAAAACCCCTTAATTTTATATGGCTGTAGCTAATATATATCTCTAGATTTTTGTTCTCAAAATCTTTGTACATATACATTTATAGCTTGAATTTTTTTATCATACTCTGTATCTAGCCATGCTTACTTTATCTTCCTTATGCTAGGAACCAAAAGCAAAGCCATGAGCTATGCACCAAGATAATTCACAATTTTTACATACCCATGAGTGTGGAAACTGAAAACTCTTGTTACTAGTTGTGTTCTGGAGATAATTTACATATTTATCTTTAAATGAAGACATTCTTGAACATTGATGCTTTTCCCATTGATTTGGAAATAAAATAAAATCATATTTTGATCTATGAGGGTTCTACTGTTATTATTGACTTTTCTATCAAAGATTGCATATGGGATTTTAATTAGAACATGCTTGAGACATAATTGCAACTGTTAACTTGAACACTTTTATAATATTGATGCTCACAATTTCTTACCAAACCTTCAAAGTATAAAGATTTCTGGTGTTTACTAAATGCTTTGTTCACTGTATCTTTAACCTGCTCTTTATGTTGGATGCATGACAGTAAATTTCCCAATGAGCATTTTACACAAGCCACTTATTTTTTCTGTCATGAGTTGGTTTCTTCTTGGCACATTTTCATAAAATTGGGACAACATCAATGTTCTCTTGCTAAATGGTTGGTTATCCCACTTATGATAACTCCATTCCTTTGTCAAGATAACTCTAATCTCTGTAAAACTTGTATTATGCAATGTATCATTGACTAAAAATGCAAGATATTGTGATAACTATTCCTTCCACCATCAATTTAATTTCTCTACATGATTGTCATGATCATTGTATTGATGTTTCTAAATGTTAAATTGCTGTTCCATTGATGTTTAATGCAAACTTGGCCATCATGAAAGCCTCTGAACCTTCTTTGTTCAAAAGATCTCTTTAATTTCAATTTTGTAGCAGCATTGATGCTCTTGCCAGATCTAGCTCCTCCATTCATTTTTCACTACGTATCTACTTTGATCTTTTGCTGCTACTTATAATGCACACCTGTAGCACAAAATTTCTTGACTCCATACAGTGTAAGAGCACTCTGGTATTTTTCTTTGGCTCTATTCTCTTTAAATTATTTTCACTAGCTTTTAGACTAATTTGTTCAATGGTATCTTGCTTTGAACACACATTCTGAAGCACACAACCTCTCATGTATTTGATGTTTCGTGCTCAAGATATGGAATGTTGTCCTTATGCACATATATGATGTTATCATCTGGTACTTGAAACAAATATTCTTGTAGATACTTGTCTAAGCCATATTTTGCTGCTTTCTGCTGAAAACAAATATGTTTCTTTTGTGATCTAGTTACTATCATTTGGATTTTTGAAGCATCTATGCCCATCTACTTTTACCAGTTTTGTATCAACATTCCTGTTCATGACTGTCATTGACATTGTGACTCTATTATTCCTTATATAATGCTATTTTTTGTTGAAAAAACTTGTAGAGAATTGGATTATTGTAAATATGTTGTAACAGAGCTATGTAAATACTTTGTACAACCTCTGGACTGTCCTGTATTGTAATATGCTTTTGAAGTTATATAAAAAAGAAACATTCCAATGCTTGAATATTCTGTTTCTCTTCATTGCAAAGAGGCTCTATACTTCATTTAGATGTAATGTGAAAATGTAGAGCAGAGTTGAACATAATATGAAATTGATGAGTTCTTCACACTATTTTTTGAATCTCTTTGAAATAGGGCTGCTTGTATGATTATATCCTTTAGTTTCAATAGCTCTCTTAATGACTGTTATCAATATTAATTAACTTGCGTATGTAACTTGAGAGTGTATCCTCCTTGATATTCTGAGCTCAACCTTTGTGGGATCCCATTTTGCTCCACATATCTAATAAAATGATCTCGAACATGATGAACCTATTCCTGCACATTGAAACAAACATGTTAGCAAAATAAAAGAAGCTGAAAGCTTCCATTGAGTTATGTTTTTCTTGATTGCCAGCCTTTGTAACTCAATCATCTGGTGAATGCTTGATTTAATGCAAATTACATTCATGTTGGTAGCGTAGGCATAAGGCAGAATGTAATTCATCATTTCTTAGAGTACACCTCTAACATTATTCCTTTACAATTTTGCAGGTTCATGGAGCGTGGAAACGAGTCTGCTGCAGCTTGGAGACGCAACAACTAAAGACATCAAGCGAAAGTGATTCATCATCACAGGAAATGATGAATTTCTCCTCTTCTTTACGCTTACGTTATTTTTAGTAGTGTAGCTTATATTGAATTTTGTATTCACTATTTGATTGTCATAATCAAATTCAGTTGCTCTTGTGGCTTGTGCGAGATTCAATGTTTTTACAAAATGAATAAAAGGAATTATTATGCAAAATTTTCAATTTTTTGTTTTAAATATTTGCACAATAAAACTGTAATTCAGGTGTAAATTGATCTCTATGATGATCAATGAATACTTTAGCAACAAAACTTGAAAATTTATGTACCTATCAATGATGAGTTTGACTTAGCTCTACCTGTTTGAGCTTGTAGTGAAAAATGGGTAACAGTAATAAGGCCATACCAAGGCCATTCTAGTGTTTTAGGAGTCATTTTGAGTTAGTTGGGGGATTTAAGAGTTTATTGTGCAAAAAGTATTAAAATTGAAAAGTTGTCAAATTTGTAAAGTTGCAAAATTGCAACAAATTTGAATATCAATGGTCATATTTTTGAAAGTTGGTTTTTGGTGGTTGAAGTAAGTTGGGATGGTTGGTTTTGGTGTCTTTGTGTTTAAAATACCTCTCATGTTTCGAGGTAGGGGTTGGAGGTTCTGAATTTGGAAGAAAATCAATAAAAACTTCTTGTTGCTTTGCAAATTTATGTATTTTACCAGAAAATATGATGCTTTTCTGATCTGTACGGGTTCGTACAGGGTGATATTGATCTTTTATGGATAGAATCTTGTGGGAAGTAGGCTTAATTCCATTTTAGACTTGATTTTGTTTGATTTCAATTGATTTTGTGCATTTTAGAAGCCAATTACAGAGGACCAACCTGTATACCCTATTCAAGGGTTTTGAGTGTGTTAAAATGACATTTTAAAGCCTTTCCAGCCACTTTTTTCTCCTATAACTCAATGGAAAGGAATAATTAGGGATAGAGAACATGTGTTCAACGTTTCATGAGTAGGGGAGGCCTGAATGGTGGTTTTTGTTGATGCCCTAGATGGAATTTTTGTGTGTTTTGGAGTGAAAAAGAGAGGTTAGAGAGGGTAAATGGTAGAAAACCTTTGGGGAAGAAATGTTTTAGGATTTATTAAGCATGTGCAAGTGTATTGGATGGTGTTTGAAGCATTTTTTTGGTGTTAAGTGATTGGGATCATGAATTTTCAATAAACCCTAGGACCCTAAATAAGGAAAAATGAGGGTTTGTTGAATACGTGTCATGGTGGGTTTTCTTGGTTCTAAAAATTGTTGATTTGGGGGTTTTGTAGACTGAAGAATGAATTTCAATAGGTTTTGGGGGTTGGAAATTTATTTTGAGGGGTGTTTCTTTGAAAAATAGGCCTAATTGGACAAATAGGACAACGTGGGAGTTTGGTTTTGGAGGATTTGGTCCAAAGAAAACTATAGTGGTTCTTAGATATGTTAAAGTACTTGAAATTGGATGTCTAAAACTATAAGGATAGTCTTGATAGGGTTCTAGAGTCAAAATTTTTGGAAGAGAAATTGGGTCAACACACCCACAAGTGAAACTAGGTGTAGTTATGAAAGATTGGTGAAATAGGGTTTTGGGAGTGGCAAGGTTGGTTCAAAATGTATGAATTGTGTTTGGTGATTTGAATACCTCCCATGTTTGAAATCATCCCATCCAAATGAAGATCCCATCATCCCATCTAATCCATGTCATAATCCCTTATCACCTCCTACTCAAAACATCCCAACATCATCACCTTATCCTCTCAGTATTTCTGTTACAGTAGAAAAATAACTCATATCCACCACCCACCCTCCTCCACATAAGAATGGAATCACATATTTCTTCCAAAATAACCAACCATTGTAAATTGAATGCTCAAAAGCATGAACCATCAAGGAAAATACTTAGGCCTTCATGAAAAAGGTATATTGGAATCCCGTCCATATCAAAGAAAATACACATTCACAAGGCCTTGGTCATGTATCCCAAGGCACCCAATTCAAATATTTTGGTACAAAATTTATACAACCTAAGATGACTTCTTCCAAAACCAAAATAGCTACTTCCCATTATTCCTCCAACCCATTTATATCCACCCCCTCCTCCATCATACCCACCAAAAATGACTCACTATCCTTCCATCTTGTAAATCCATTTTGGGTCACTATGTCCCACAATCCACCATCACATATCCTCCACCTACTAAATCCATTTTTGACCCTTATATCCAAAAACCTCATCCTTCATCTCATTTTATTTATCTCCTCATTTTCTAATCCCCTATCTCTATTATCCATCATAAACATCTCACTCCTACAATTCCCAATCAAGATCTAAAAAGAAACATATCCATGCACCCCATCCAAGATCCCACCTCTATCAATCTATTCATATTATTTCCACATCATCCATCTTCTTGCACCCATGCAATTGCTATTGGAAGGAATTTGAATGCCAAATAATACATAAATCTAAACCTCCATCAAAATCTAAGGATTTCCATGTCCCTTCAAAATGATATGCTACAATAAAGAAAAATTGGATCCCAAATCCACATAAATCACAAAGTCTATAAAGGCCCCCAAATACAAAAATAAAAACCATGTGGATTTGAAAGCGAAAAGCTACAAATATTTGAAAGAAAAATCCAAAATGAAATCTAAAGTTTCTAATAAGTATCCCTATCCTCCATCTCCTAAGTTTTTTTTTGGTCCCTATGTCCCAAAATCCACTATCATATATAATCCATCATCCCCAAATCCTACATCAACTTCTAAACCTTCAACACCCATCATGGCATGTGTCGATGTTGGTCTTGATAACATTCCCCCATAACATTTCCATCCCATCCTAACATCCACACACTTTCCAACACTTCATCCCTTATCTCACGTATCTCCAAGACTTTGCATAATCCACCCATCCTAATAAGGCTCACCAACATCCACTAGTCACTTCCAAATGGGCTCCTATCACCTCGATGTGGAAATAAATGCTTGAATAATCCATCTTCCCTCTTACTCCTCCATCAACATCCCCATCCACCTAATCTTTCTTGCTATGGAACTTTTTCCCCAAAGTGAAAAGAAAGTTATGAAAACATTAAAGGGACATAGAAAAATAAGGATACTATGATCCTTTGGTTTAAATGAAGACTAATGAATAATATTTAAGTAAACACTTTTAAAAAGGAATAAATAATTATATTTATTAAATAATAATTAAAGGAAACCTTTGTGATAGGGTTTGATGGTTTGGAAACCACCCCTTAAGGCTTATATAATGCATTTATGTGAGAATTTGAAAGGGAAATGGATAACACTCAAGGAAGAAGGAAGTGGTTTGGTAGGGCTATAAGCATTGGAGAAGGGACACAAAGAGTGTGTCCAGCTCGAGGTACAAATTACACTTGGAATTTTCTTGGCCAAGGCTTTGTGCGAGTAGGCACACCTCTTTGTGTGAGTAGGCATGCCTCTTTGTGTGAGTAGGCACATTTTTTGTTTTTACACATGTCCTCCAATTGCATCATAGTGAGAGTCAATACCAATGAAATCTTCCTAGGGTGAGAGTTGTTTTTCCAAGTGCTATGATTCAAATAAGTATCAAAAACCATTTATGCTACAATATATTGGGAATATTATATATATGGTTTTGATGATAATCTAATTGAATTATATGGATGTGTTATTCAATTTATCATGTTAATTATTTATTTTGGAATTCTTACTAAATTATCATATATTTCCCTTTACATTGGTTATTCAAGTCTATTTTAATAATATTACAGCTTGTAAAGTATCTTAATTCTAATATTCAATTGATTAAATCCGC
This sequence comes from Sequoia sempervirens, assembly GCA_007258455.2. Lineage (NCBI taxonomy): Eukaryota > Viridiplantae > Streptophyta > Pinopsida > Cupressales > Cupressaceae > Sequoia > Sequoia sempervirens. The sequence goes on along the minus strand of VDFB02000013.1, from coordinate 246,304,844 downwards.
TGCTAGTACTTAAATAACTTTGGGAGAAAATCATGGTATCAAGGCCAAATAGGCTATAATAATCATTTTTATCGTTGATAAGTGATATGTGTATTTAAATGTTTAGCATAATTTATTTATTAATTTTTATATAGGTAATTTATATCTATCATGACTATACATATAGATGACATGATCTCACCTCTATAAATTTTGTCAACAAACTCCTATATTCATTATTATTTGGGATCTTAATTTCTATTTATCCATTTAGTACACATCAAAATTACTCGAAACTTTCAATTTTTTATAAATTAATTTTATGTCCACTCTATAGCCATTGTGTTCAAATAGGTCACATTTCTTTAAATCTTATCTCAAACAATTCACATGCATGATTGTTGTCTCTACACTTTGCATACATTTCTATTATAGTAGTTCTCGCTATTTCCCCTAATAAAAATAATATTTATCTTCTAAAGAAGCATGGTTATAAAATCTCAAATTTAAGGAGTTCCAAATTTTAAAAGATACATCTTCTAAAATATATTGGATCATTTTATAATAGCTAGTGCAGGCAACAAATATGAATTATTAAGTGTTAATTGATTTGGGTGAAACAATGCGACTACCATGTTAGAATGCTAGCAAAGGTTGCAACACTCTACTTTACCTATATCATTCACATTGTTAAAATAATTTCTAAAAATAATCATCTTGTCATCCCTTGCTCTCCCCATCCCTAAAGTGCTATCGAATGTAGCTTTTAAGAGAATGAAAATTTCATATTTGCTAGTACCCAAAAAGAAATATATTCTCTTCAATTGATTTCAAAAGATTTTTCCTACAACTCTAAAAGAAGAAAAAGCTTCATAAAAGTGATATTTTCACAAAATTTGAGCTCATAACTAATCTTCTCATGTTGGTGACAAACTTCCCTTGTTCACTTTCAAAAAGACAATCAAAATATTCAAAACCATTAATTCAAAAACAATCTAGCTACTATCACTTTTTGACTTATATAAGATTCTAAAGCTCCAAATTGACCCTAGGATGAATCTCCACCATTTGAACTTCCCATTCATCTTATTGATTATTAAATCTTTTGACATCCACTAATCCCATTTTAATATGATGGCCAACAATCCAAGAAATTTGAGAGTGCAAAATGTCAGAAGCCTACACACTAAAAATTGGATCAAAAGCTTAATCAAAACTATCTATATAACACTACCACAAAAGCTCTTATTTCCAAACACTTTTTCTTCTCATGCTGGAAATCTTTCCAAATCATTAGATCTCAAGCAAGCTCAACTACCATCCTCCATACTCACCCCCTTTGCTATTGTTAAAAAATATTTTCCACTGACAATTGAAAATCAAATTAAATGGCTAAGAATATTTTGAGTTTAAAAGCTTGTTTAATAAAAGCTTTAGTTACAAAAGCAAAGTAAATGGATTTATAAAAGCAACACAAATTGCTTTATAAAAATCCTTACATCTATTTTTTTTAACAAATTTTATCTTCAAAGCTATATTTACAGTTCTTTTATTTTAAAACTTCAGCATTAAACGAAAAATAAAAGTCATGCAACACAATAGCATCATGTAGTCATCAAAGTTGGCCACAAACAAAGCTTACAAAAAGAACAACATACAAGAAAGTTAAGAGGTCTTTTTGAAGTTCTATTGAATGAGGGATTTTTTTTGAATTTTATAGAGATTGGTATGCTGAAGCTTTTGGATTCTCCACTTGCTTTCTTGTTTGGTGTTTTCTAGTAATCCTCACTGTACTTTATTCTTCTTGTGGGATTATAAAGTCTCATTGTCAAAGCCATTTATTTTATGCCCTTTGAGTAGTTTGTTACATCTAGAATTCCCCTTTTCATAGAGCTTTGATTTTTATGAAATAGTTTGAGCTTTATTTTTTTTCCCATCCTTATAGCAAATTTTACTCTGTGAGTTCATTGTATATAGTGATCGCACAGGCCTAATTAAAATCTATGGAGGAATTAGTGTTCGGTGCTCTCCATAATTTATTTTAATCTTTTATTTTCTAGTTTTATTAAATCATTTATAAAAGTAAATTCAGATAGGTTTTGTGGCCCAATTAATAAAGTTGCCATGTCTATATTCCAAATTTATTTAAATCTCATTCAAAAAATTAATTTCAGCTTTTTACAAAATTGAAAACTAAAGTTTATGATTCAAAAATAAAAATTCCTTCAAATTTGCTACAATTGATTCACCAATGTGCTAAAAAAACTAAGAGAATTTTTCAAACAAATTAGTTCAAATTGCTAACTTACTTTATGTTGCTTGGGTTTGACCTATGTTGTGAAACTAGTCTAGCAAATGGAATTGAACTTGGAATTATGGAAGTGAATCCATAGATAATTGGAGATGGTAATAGATGTTTTGAGCTCGTTATGCCTATGTTTGAAATAGAGTGGTGTTTTAAAACACCATTTGGGAACTTTCCTAGGAAAGAATTTAAATTCCTTTGGTCAAGCCCCTATGTGAATTGATTTAGTAGTTGTGGAATAATGATCAAAGCTAGTAGGAAAACATGGAGGGATAAAATTCTTGATAATATTGTTGCAAATGTGTCATAAATTCCCTATGTTAATGCTCTCAAATAAGTATTGTAGACACCTAAAATTGACCACTCACATTTGGTCAATTTTACCCCATAATTTCATCTAATCCCCTCCTAGTCATGTTAATTAAATAATATTGTGATTATTTAATTAATATTTCCAATTTCCTCTAAATATTCTAAGGTCTGAAGGTAATTGATTAACCAATTATTTACCTTACATTGCCTCCCAATTCATCTTTAAATTAAATAAATATCTTTATTTATTTAATTTAATCATCCTATTTCCTCTTAGGAATTAAATAAATCATTTAATTCCCCTTTTCTCTCTCCCCTTGTAACATCCATCATCATTCTTCATTTACCCCTAATATTAATCCTAATCCTCATCCTAATGATTTGCACACACTTAATCAAGAATTAAGAGGTGTCACATCCTCCAACTTTTCCCACTTGCACCTTAACCCCTTTTCATTAAGCCTAACCCTCACCTAATCCCTCCCTTAATCATTTGTACATTCCTAATCCCTTAATTAGGAAAGGAATAATCCCCTTTCCATTTATTATTACCTACCTTGTCTACTTAGCCTTAAAATATTTCCCTTTTTGGAGAAGCAACCCCACATGGGTCCCCTTTCCAAAGTACATCTAAGGAATTTTAAATTCCTTGAATTCCCCTCCACATCACCATCTTTGGGTTGTTGGACAAGGAAGACCCTTATGATAAAGATCTTCCCCATCCCCAATGTATTTTGCAAATCATACCTTCACATGGCGACACTTGTCACCATCCTAGGCCTTGAGAGGTCAACTCTCATACATCTCCTCCCATGCTACCACTTTGCATCACCTAATGAGTTGAGAGATCTCAACTCTTTCTAGCCCTTGATCTCCCAACTTTCAATCCTATCCATCCATCCCATTCACCCTCATATAAAAGACTAAGCACTTAGCCATTTTTGAGAATCTACCATCTTTTAAGAAAATTGATATTGTTATGCTATCGAATTTTTGTTGAGCACACATCAAATCTGATCGCATCGGGGCAATCTACATAATGATAGATTCATCATACTGGCTCTTCATTGAATTTTGAGTAGGTTTAATTTTTATTTGCCTTTATCTTGATTGTAGCCATGATTGTGTGTTTTGTTGGGTCATGTCCACACATTATCCTATTCTTAACTTCAACCAAAGTTTCATATGCTTTTACTGAGTTACTGTGTGCAGTGTTATTTCTACCCTAAAATAATACAGAACGAACAAAATGGAAAGGAAGAAAAACACCAAACAAAACCTCAAGATTTCCCTAGTTAAACTTGAACAAAGAAAAGATGAAAACAAATGAGTTACCTTGCCCAAGTCGATTGGTTGGTTGGCCATGTTGATTCGATCATTTTTGTTCTCCTTTGGATGGAAAATCACATGAAACTAGATGCAAAATGATGTAGATGCAATGTTGAAGGTGGGTATTTGGATAAGTGCACAAAATGGATGCAAAGTGAGCTTGAAAGTTGCAACAATGGAGGATGCAAAAGTTGAGTGCTTCAATGTTGAATGCTTGATTGCTTGAATGTGTTAATGAATGAAAATGAAGTCAAAATACCCTAATTTTAGGGGAAAGGCCTCTATGAAATGGAGGGTCAGAATTTAGCCATCATGGACAAGATGGAGGGCTATGGTGAGTTGAGGATTCACAAGCCCTCACATCTTGCCATATGGCAATGAGGTGTAAAGGAGGAAGGTGATGTGGAGGTACTTGAAAGTACCTTGGGATTAGGACAAGATCTCTTCATAAAGGAGGTCCTTGTCCCCATGTGGGGGATGTGACACATGAGGAATTTAAAATTCCTCAATAATCCACATTGGGAAGAGAAGAACCTTGGAGGAATAAATATGAATTTTTAATTCACATGGGGAAGAGGTTGCCTTGGCTAAATGGAGAAAGCATTTATGATAGTTGACTTGGAGGTATGCCATAAATTGCATGAGGATTAGGTTGACCTAATCATATGATTAAGGTTGTGCAAATAGGTGATTAAGTAGGTTAATGAAGCATTAAGGACAAGTTGCAAGTTATGAAGGATGTGACATTAATCTTGATTAAAGGTGTGTACATCCTAATCATGGATTAATTATACTAATCCAGATTAAAAGGGGATTATGAAGGATAGGACAAGGAGAGAGAAAGAGAGGAATTTAAAATTGATTAAATTCAAAAGGCCAAATGACTAAATTAAATAAATTTATGTATTTACTTAATTTAGAGAGGAAGGGGTAAAAGGTAAAGTATTTAATTATTAGATTAAATACCTTAGGCAGCTTAGGAAAATAGGGAATATTAATTAAATAAATCATTTAATTAATATCGATGGGGGGAATGAAATAGATGAATAAAAGGGATGAATTTGACCATACGGGAGTGGTCAAATTTGGATGTCTACAATTACAAAGTTCATCCAAAAATTATTTTGCTTCCTTTCCATGTCTTGACCTCCCATCCTCTTTCGCATCCCTATATTCTCTTGTTCTCTTTCTCCTTTTCCCTTTTCCATTTTGTAGAGTTATGGAGTTCGTATGAACTTCTTCTTGTTCCCTCTTCCTCTCAAACTCTATTCCTTCTCTACTCCTAATTCCTACAATCATGGATCCCTTGTTTTCCTTTTATAGACTTACATGTTTTTGATGGAATTATTCCATTTACCCTCCACCTCCAAACATCTATACCTTTGCTTTTATGATCATTTCCTTCATTATATTCTGTTCCATTTTGTATAATTTTATTACACTTCTAGACATATAGACTTGCTTCATTTCCAACACCACTTCCCTTCGTTGGTTATAAGTGTTTTTCTCACTTCACCTCTAATATTTTTTCCTATAGAATTTTAGTGGAGATCCAAAAATATTTTCCTAACCTCCAATTCCACAATGATATCATGCATTTTTTCCATGTGCTTATTTTTCTTCATTCTCTCTTCTATGTAATTTCAACAGACTTCCAAACTTCCATTGTAACCTCTCATCCTATTCACCAATTCTACATAAAATTCCTAAAATATGTTTTATTGCTTTTTTTGATCATTTCTTCTTGTGTATAGTTTAAGTTAACTTTAAAATTTCCAATATTCCACTCAAACATCATGTCTTGATCTTCAGTTCTACACCTTTCCCAACATTTCTTCTAAATCAATTCGTTTTCTCACTTTATATACCTACAAAATTTGCATGAACTTATTTTTAGAAACGAAGGTGAACAACTATAAAACAAAAGTATTAAATCAATTGTAAATATGAATTTTTAGTGCATAACCAAATAGATATCAGCAAGAAATTAAATCAACACAAAAACATGGAACAAAAGAGTAAACACATAACACCATGTTACATAGAGAAACCCTTTTGGAAAAATCCACAAAGAAGAGAGGCCCAATTTTATATTATCTTCAAGAATATATTTTACATACAATCCTTCCTTCTTTTCTTCAATCTCCACTCCTTCAACACCTGTAAATAGAGTTTCACTCTAGCTCATAATTTTACCTTTTATTGCGCTATGTTGTCATTAGTGTTGTCATTGATGTCAACCTATGTCAAAATTTAGTGTGGTCAAGATGAGAAGGTGTTTGTGGTGTTGATAAAGTGTTGTAGATGAAGTATGGTCACTTGGTTTCCAAGCGCTTTTGAGAAAATTTGCATAAAGAGCGTACAAGGTGACAAGGGTGTGTTTTGTATTGTGCTCTACATTTCTTCATGCTTGAAGATTTCCTTGTGCAGTTTGGATGTGATGTTCAAAAGTGTTCAAAGGTGTTATATCTAGATTTTTTAGTTCTAGATCATGCAACAATAAAATATGTGTTTGATAGTGTGTTGGACCATCTCTGGTTTGTGAGGAAGGTTGTCTGAGAGAAATGAAATTGATCCATATTTCTCTGTATTAAATTTTCTTATCTTGCAAAATTGGGAGTGTGATAATATTGCTTGTATCTATCTTCCCTTGTAATTTTTGGTGTTCATTTGTTCAACAAGCTTGGTTAATGTGTTGTGTCTCAATGGCAGTTTGACTTGTTGCATGAGATGATAGTATTCTCAGTTGTTGGTATTTGTGGTAGTGTGTTTGAGTATTTTGTTGGTGTTGGAATATTCTAAAATGTTATGTGATGTTTCTATGTGGTCCACAGGTTGTTTTCAAAATTGTTGAAGTGTGTATGTGGTTGCTTGGTAGCATTAATGTCGGTTTGGCCAACCTGGTGTGTTAGCATTACTTGTGGATGTGCTTTTTGGTTTGTGGAAGTAAGGTGCAATGTTTTAGTGTAGATTTGGGTCCTGGTTAACCCTTGGTGTGGTTCACCTTCTTTCCACCATAGAGGTGTTTGGTGCTAACCTATTTTATGGTTGCATGATTGAGGTGCATACATTTCATTGAAGCCAACTTGGAGAAGGTTATTTATGGTTGTGGATTATATATGTGCAAGGTTATTTATTGGAGAAGTGTGTGGTGTGATGTTGGTGTGAAATGATGTATGTGTGATCAAGTGTTGTGATTTGAGTGTGAGCATGAACGCCTGTGACTATCAGAAGCAGTGAGTAGGTGTCTACATTTTAGTGTGCCTAAAGTTGTTGGAGGTAGTGAGTCAAAGGTTGCAGTTGGTGAAGAGTTGTTGTGGTGGATTCTCTTGTTCCTCTGAGGTAGTGAACCTCCTTGTAGCAGTCTCTTTATATTCTCTTTCTATCTAGGTAGTGAGCCCTTGGCAATGAGCCCTTCTTTGTTTAAATGATGGAGTCACAATGTCCCTAATGAAATTGTAGTCTTCAATGGAGGACCTTTGCCAATAAAATATTCACCCACACAGAAAGTGTTGCAACAATGGTATTCAAATAGAGATTCTATTATGAGATATATTACAATTGTACATATGCCCTAATTAAATAGGCAAGAGAGAAATATGCAATGCACTATGATGTTACCAAGTGTCATAATCACACAACATGTCAAAACATGTAAACCCTAACAACCTACCTCTAGGGAAAGATGAAGTGATAGAGATAAGTTCTAGATGATTTATAGAAGGAATCTTATCTCCAACAAACATAGAAAGGGTAATAACCGCATTATTAATGATTTTCTAATAATACAATGTAGGACTTAAATAAATAAATAAAATACCTAAGTAAACTTATGCTAGTGTAATTAAATAATTAATTACACCAACACCCCCCATAAATGCAACTTAGGGATGAAATTATTATGCAATGATTATGCAATGGATGATGGGTCCCAACTACATGATGGCCATATTAGGTACCCATTTACAAGTGATATGAAATGAGACTAATCTCCCACAAACAGAGAAAAGGAGAAAACCCAATGAGAAGAAAACCCCTCTCCAAAAAGGAGATGAAAATGTAGAAAAGTGATGGAAGAGTGATGATTGGAGGTCTCAACATCATACCCCCCAAGGACTACAACCATCACAAAAATAACAAAATATGAACAAAAATAGGAGACTAGATATCCCCCCAATAAATAATAGTGCTCCCCTCAAGAATGTCTCCAAAGCCCGTGGAGAAATGAGAAGCCAAGTCAGCAAGACCTGTTGTGAACCCATCTGGATGCCACAAGTTTGAAGAGATGAATAAACCCTGCTCTGTTGAACCAAATCTCAACAAAGAGGTAGGTGATGAAGAATATGGTGCCGAAAGAAGATCCAATTCAATCCAACCACCACAACCTTGGCAAGGAGGAGGAGAACTGCTTCCTACCTTGGAATCTAGAGAATCAGGAATCGGTTGATCACGATCCCAAAGCTTAGTGAACTTGTACACCCTGGATTGATATCAACTTCACCATAGGAAATGAGTGTATCAAAATCATCCCTAATGATAGCTAACTCAGATGTAAACTCAATCTTAAGACCCTCCTGTGCAAGCTAATAAACAAAAAGTAGGTTGTGAGAGATTTTTGGGATATAAGCAACATCATACAAATTCCCCCCATCCAAAGTGACATCACAAAGAGCAACTACATGAAAAATGTTAGAATTTTTTGTGAACATCCTATCAAACTATGGAGGTCTCATCGTATCCCAAAGAATATGATCTCGAGAATTGGTGACATGTCAAGAAGCACCTGAGTCAATGACCCATCCTTCCTGTCTATCAACTAGGGTAGTGATCAAAGCATGTCCCTTGCCATGAATATCAGTTGTGGCAATTACTGTAATACCTGAAGAGGACTCCTCATGGGAAGAAGAGTGGTGTGACTTGACATAAGATGGAGAAATAGTGATGTTGTGATCCTGTAGAATCTGTCTCAACTCATGAATCTCCTTCTTGAAGCATGTCTCCTCACGATTTCCAAGCCCATTACAAAACTGCATTTGGGCCTCTCCTTCTTAGGCCTTTCTTCCTTTTGATGTGATGATTCATTGGATCCTATCTTATACTTTCCTTTATTATTTCCTTTCTCTTTAGATAGTGTTGTAACTAGATCATGAGACTTTGAAGATGAATCAACATGGTTGAGTTTGGACTATTCCCTTGTCAACCACTCACAAAAAGTCTCAAAGGAAGGCATCAAAAAATTGTCTCCTAATCCATCCATGGTAGAGCAAAAGGAATTAGCAAAATAGGAAAATAAGCCTTTCAACTTATACAAGATCATGAAAATGCATTCCTTATCTATTTTGTCTTTGCCACACCCTAACAATTGTGTCCTCAAAGATTTTAATTTCAACAAAATAATCTTCTACAAAGGGAAATGAATCAACTGAGAGTGAAGCTAGTTCCCACTCTAACTGAAGTGCACAAACATCACTTACAAAACAAAACAAGTATTTGAGCTTATCCCATACCTCCTTTGGATTGGAACACCCCTCAATGTGGAAGAACAAGGAATTGGAGACATGGAGTGCAATTAGTCCCATAGCTTCCTCACACTTGATGTGATGTTGAAAATTCTCATACTCTCTAGTCAAGTTTGGTTGATTTTCATTCAAATTTGACCATAGGCCTTTTGACCAAAGGAGACGTTGCATGCTAACTTTCCACGTGTGATAGTTGTGGGGTGTTAGGATTTCAAAACTTGTATCGACTATTAGAGAAAGAACCAAGTACAGGACAAAATATATCTAAAAATAAATTTCATGAAGTTGGTGATATGTCAAATTGTAACTAAAATGAAGCCCCTTGATGCAAAAAATATTCCTCCAAAAAATAGGATATCCAAGTGATGATAAAAGATGCTCAAAGTGACAAAATATCAAAGAAAATCACCTAGTGCTAAATATGAAAGAAATGAAAGGACTGATGGAAAACATACTGGAATACCTCCCTGATGTCGTTGAAATGACATATTTTTGACAAACTGATGAGGAGATGTTGCCTTCCAAGTCCAAACTAGGGTTTTCACTTCAACTGACTAGGAATATTGATGGAAAAATAATCCTAAAAAAAAAGAGCACCACTGGAAAGTAGACTTCAACACCTTTCCAATGGTATCTCGTTTGTTGGATTTTGAGATTGTATGCAAAAGTTACGGTCCTGAGAAGATCATTACTGGTATGAGACTGCATAGGCTAACTAGGGGAAACAAATTAGACCTAAGGGCTAAAATACTTCAGCCCTTGGTCTTTGATGTGACTGCAAGCGCAACTGAGGCAAAAAAATTCCCCCCACCTAGGAGCAGAGTCAGAGTGACGACTAGGCAACAAGTTGGGTGGCATGGTCGAGATGCAGGTGGTGCTACTTGGACTGTAGTGGGGCCTCTGATTTTTGATGTGACCAGAGGTGGGGGCTTAGCAGAGTTGTCAGCAGGAATGGTCAATGGAGGCCACGAAAAAACTCCAACAACAAAACAGTGGTGAGCTAGGACTGAAGCGCCAATGATAGTGATGGACCAGATGATGAAAGTTGACCAAGACTATCGATTTCTGTAGACTAAAGGAAGATGCCAACAAAAAGAAAATTTTGAATATTACTTAGCAATTCAAAATTTTAACTACCGATATAAATATAAATTTGTAAAAAAATATTTATTAAAGCCGATACCGATAGACTATAGTCCGTTGTGAAAAAAATATTTAACCCTAGATGCTAACTACTAATTTAATTGTAGGTCGCCCATAATTTTTTTAATTTTCTGCCAAACATTAGAAAAAATAGCCTGAATCTTGGAATAAAAAAAAAAGCATTTTGATTTAGAAATATTTTTCCATGGAGGACAACTGCAAAGGGAGATTTTTTACTGCAGATTTGTATGGATAGTACAAAAAAATTGCAAACCCTAGATAATACTTCTAATGGCGCTTAGTGACATATCTCCAATTTTGATGAATAGGCAGGTGATCTATAGGTTTTGAGGCCTTTTGAGCACAATGGTGGGGTTGGAGAGAGCTTGATATGCACCAGAAAATAGCTTGGTCCCTGGGTAGAGCCAACTAGCCTGCAAGAATAACCCTCTAAGCCTACAAAGAATCTCACAAGCCAACTTCCTTGATCCTAGGATGAACTTTCATTGGAAAATCTCGGATACCATGTTGAAATGATGGAGTCAAAATGTCCCTAATGAAGTTGTAGTCTTCAATGGAGGACCTTTTCCAAAAAAAATATTCACCCACACAGAAAGTGTTGCAACAATGGCATTCAAATAGAGATTCCATTATGAGATATATTACAAGTGTACATATGCCCTGATTAAATAGGCAAGAGTGAAATCTAGAATGCACTATGATGTTGCCAAGTGTCATAATCACACAACATGTAAACCCTAACAACCTACCTAGGGAAAGATGAAGTGATAAAGATAAGTTCTAGATGATTTCTAGAAGGAATATTATCTCCTACAAACATGGAAAGGGTAATGACCCAATTATTAATGATTTTCTAATAATGCAACCAGGACTTAAATAAGTAAATAAAATACCTAAGTAAAATTATGCTAACTAGTGTAATTAAATAATTAATTATACCAACATTCTTTATTTTGGATAGTGAGTCCTTTGGGAAGTGAGCCCTTTGGATAGTGATCCTTTTGTAATCGGTGTTGTTATTCACATATATATGTGAGTTATGTTAGAATTTAGTACTTGACATATATAGTTTAATAAATAAATTTGGTTTTGGAAGTTATATTCCCGTAATTAGTTTTATACAGGAATAATGGCCTTTTAAAGGCAATACTATGTAAAAGTTTTTTGAGTAATGTGAATGACTGAATTTTAATTTGAAAGAAATCTCATTTTTTTCTCTCATTTCAATATGGTATCATAGTAGGTTTCTTCTTGTACCTCTCTCTGATCTCTCTCCATTCATTTTTTTTTTCTCACAGCGGTGTTTACAATGGTACTGCAATGAAGACCACATGCAACTACTATTGTTTTCTACCATTCTTGTGTTTGTCAACAAGTGAGCGTAGACTATGTAAAAAACCCTTTTTTGAATCCATCATTCATTTTCATTTCTTCTCCTTCTCTCCATCGTGTTCATTCTTGCCATTGTTTAACACTTGACTCTATTCATTATTGTCATTCCAAAAACTTAAAATTGATATATCCCCCAATCTATTGCAGAAGTGTGTTTATATCCGCGTGTTAGAGACCAGAAAAGGGTTTGCATCCAATAATTTCTTTTTAAAAATGCTAAGTTGATGAACCATCCCTAGAGCTTCCACCTGAAAAGACATTGCTTCCACCCTTTGAGTTGAGAAATGACAACGGATGCCCTCTTCCAACGGTCGTATTTTCTTACAGACCCCTGCCTACCAGCAATTTGTGAGAGTGAATACAATTAGGGAATCGATTGTCACATTTTGAGAAGTATAGAGGCATCACCAACAGTTCTACTTAATTTTTTTAAAAAAAAAATTAAAAACTAAATAAACAAATTTTCATTTATATCAAGGCATGCTGTTTAGGATTTCTTTACGAGTTTTTCTAAAAAAATAAAGGTGTGGGAAATATTGGAGATATCATTATTTTTTGTAAGGACACATTTTATTCAACACAAAATGGATAAATTAAGCCTTTATCAAAATTTTGATGGAAATGATTTTCACAGTTGGAAAATACAAATACAATTATTGTTAATTGAAAGAGATCTATGGAAAATTGTTGATGGTACAGTGCCAAAGCCAATAGATACATATGAACTTCAAAAATGGAAGGTAAAAGAAAAGAAAGCATTGGAAATAATCAATCTCGGTTTATCTAAACCTTATTTGCATCATGTATATTTTAAAAAATCTTCTAAAGACATCTAGGAAACATTGAATACTTTCTTTGGATCAAAAGCTGATAGTGTAGAAATAACTATAAAACAAAAGTTGTATGGTTTGAAAATTGAAGGTGAAGATATAGAGTCTCACATTAGTAAATTCCATTCCTTGATAAATCAGTTGGCTGGTATAAATGAAGAAATAAAGGAAAATGATGCAAAATCCATACTTTTAAATAGTATACCAAATAGTGTGTCTCACAAGATATCCACCTTAAGCAAAATCAATCCAAGTCTAGAAAGTATTAGATCCACATTGCTTGATGAAAGAAACAAACATGTTTTAGAAGAAGAAGTTGCATTGACTGCACAAAACAAAGCTAGTACTTCTTACAAAAAATCCAAACAAATGACAAAGTTTAAACATGCAAGTGGCACATGTTTCTATTGTAAAAAGATAGGGCATGTAGTATTGAATTGCAAACAGATAGCACAGGATCTTCTTGATGGAAAGTTGCAAGATGACACTTTAATAATTGAAGGAAAGGACCACACTTCAAGTGATGAAGAAATTCCACATCAAAGAGATGAAGAATATGTGTACTAATTTATATTTTTCCTCTATGTAAGTACTAAGGGGGAGTGTTAGAATTTATTACTTGACATATATAGTTTAATAAATAAAATTGGTTTTGGAATTTATATTCCCGTAATTAATTTTATACGAGAATAATGGCCTTTTAAAGGCAATACTATGTAATAGTTTTTTGAGTAATGTGAATGACCGAATTTTAATTTGAGAGCAATCTCATTTTTTCTCTCTCATTTCAATAAGTTAATCCTCATCGTTATTTTTCCTTGATTAGGGTTTTCCATGTAAAATATGGTGTTCTATTGTGTATGGTTGTTGATGTCTTGACGTTTCATTTGTTTACATTCACGCTAATACTAAATGAGGGTTTGAAGGTTTTAATGTATAATTGATTCACCCCCCTCTCAGCTGTCTTGTGTGTCTAACACCTTTCTACCACCATAACCCATGCTTATATGTCATTTTTTCCCTCTAAATGGGGCAACCAAGTTGGTTAACATATCTCAATTCCTCCCTTGGATAAATATAAGTATTTGATGCATAAAAAAATATTGGTTTTAACTCAATTACTCACCTCTTACACATGGAAAACTAATTCATTTGTATGGACACCTAATTTTTCCTATCTTGCAATACAATTACCATCTTCATGTGGAGGTGTTATAACCATCTAAAACAAAATCAAAAGTGTTCAAAACAACCTCATTAGTATTTGGGTGTCCAAAAAAAATTTAACCTTCAATATTATCTTTCGGTAAATGGTAACTTCATGGTGGTAGATAATTAATTACTGACTCCTAGAGAAATTAATTACCGTACCAAGAAGTCCCAATGGTAAAAGTAATTATTGTTGATAGTGAATCCCTCATCCCTTATGAATTTTTTACAAACAATATTAGGAGTAATTAAATATATAGGATTTACAAGGTTGATGTCATCTAAATCCTAACATTCTCCCACTTGACATCATACATTGTAAATACATCCATATGAAAACATTAATCAACTAAGTACTAAGAGCAATACCCATGGCCACCCTACACCACATAATTTTTTTTGTGCTCATAGGTTTAGTAAGTGAATCTACAACATTCTCTTGAGTGTCAACCTTCTTTAGCTCTATTTTTCCATTAGTAATAATTTCATGAATAAAATGGTATTGAACATCCATATGCTTAGTCCACACATGATACCTAGGATTTTTGGAAAAACAATTGCACTTTGGGTATCACAACCAATTTGAATAGTCTTACAATCAAAACCAATATATATATACACAAAATTTATAACCAAATTTTCTCCTTAGAGACATAGGTAGTAGCCATATACTCTCCTTCAGTATTGTACAAAGAAATAGTGAGTAGTATCTTACTCATCCAACTCACTACTCCAAACAAAGTAAACACATACCAATTAGTGGACCTTCGACTATCCAAGTCACCTATCCAATCTACATAAACAAAACCTTGTATTTACATGGCTTAACCACACTATTAGTACCAAAATAAACTAAACAATAATCATAAGTACCATGAAAATATCTTAACATCCTTTTCATATTATTTCAATGTTCTTTATCAGGTTTAGACATAAACTTACTCAAAAATCCCATTGCTTGGTAAATATTTGGCCTAGTGCAGATCATTGCATACATCAAACTCCCTACTACACTAACATATGAAACATTATACATATCCTCAAAATAATTTTCACTCTTGGGACACATATCTAATAAAATATTAGTTCCAATTGGTAAATGAATTCTAACTAGTTTATAGTCCTACATACTAAATCTATTCAAAATAATATCAACATACTTACTCTAAGATAACCAAAGTTTTATATTTAATCTAGTATTTTGATTTCCATTCCCAATATTTACCTCACTGACCCTAGATCTTTCATCTCAAATGCACCTAAAATTCAATCTTTCAACTCACTAATCATACCCTTGGTGTTACTAAAAACTAACATGTCATCCACATACAAGACAACAATTAGTATATGATCATCAATACATCTAATGTAAACATAGTGATATTTGCTTCTTACAAAATCCAACTTCAAAAATAAATAAATCAGATTTTTGATACCACATTTGGAGTGATTTATTTAAACCATAAAGAGACCATCTTGACCTACGAATCAAGTGTTCTTTTTATTTTACCTCAAAACTTTTAGGTTGTTGTATACAAATTTTCTCTTCCAAGTCTCCATGTAAAAATTCAGTTTTAGCATTTATTTTCTTAATTTCAAGATCATTAGTTTTAAAACTAGACTCACTTATGTGGCCCGATATAGTACCACAACATACATGTATTTTCAATTTTCTTAGTTACATTGGTAGAGTTAAAAATAGTGGTGGCATCTAGTTTAAAAAGAGTTACCATCTTTGTCCCTCTCACTATCACCAAACTCCCTCTTACCAATCTACAACCATGCCTATCAAAAATTACACGTATTCTCGAATCGTCAACTTAGATACCAAAATTAAATTTAGAGATAATACAAGAATATGTAAAACACCAGGGAGGGTTTTTATCCTCCCATCATTGAAACACAACTATACCTTTCCTCGTCCAAAAATATGATATGAATTGTTGTCCCCAAGGTATACTTCTCTTCCATCATATTCTTATGTGGAAAACCACTCCTTATGAGAAGTCATACGATAGGATCATCCTAAATCAATCAACCAATATTATAAATAATATTACATGAATAAATCAAAGCTTCATCGCCTGAATCAAAAGACTTCTCTATGGTGGAATCTCATTATTTCTTTTTTTTTATGTATTCTTCCTTTACATGTCCCTTATGACCATAATTCCAACACTTTAGTTTTTTCTTTGTACCTAGAGCCTTATATCTACCTTTGGACTTGTTCTTAGGACCCTTCTAGTTTTCCTTAGGTCCTCCTTCCTTGGACCGTCTCCTAATTTGGAGAGAATAATTATAATTGTGAATAAACACAAGACACAACATCAAACAACGAACAAAAACATCTTCCACATAAGAGATCTACAAAACAATAATTTATTATTCCTCAATAAGAAAAACTTACAGAATGAACCTCGACAATCTTCAAGGAGATATTCAATTGAGTTCAAGAGAGATAATATAATGAGGGTTGAGTGCTTTATAGGAGAAACCCTAAATGATAAAGGGATTAAATTATGACAAGTGTCATCGTCTTATGTGATGAGATAGAATGATCTAATAATAGCCCACTTCAGTTAACATAAAAAAGCACTCCTAAATTTAGCTTAAGTGCATGGAATGAATTACACTAATAATCAATTAAATATAAATTCATTAATAGTTAATGTATGATTACTCTAATACCCTCCCTTAATATGAACTTAGGGAGTAGCTAAAAACCCTAAAAAGATAATTCATAAAAAGAAAAGAATGAATGATGACTCTTGGAAAACAAGGCTTGATGAGGTACCCATGTACAAATAATCTAATCTCTCATAACTGGAGAAAAAAGGAGTAAACCTCATGGTAAAAACTCCTCTCCAAAAGAGAGAAAGGTGAATGAAGGACTGAAAAATCCCCCAAACCATTGTACCAAAAAGAATATGAACATGAAGAACATCACGCAAGCACGAAGAAGTTGTAGAAAAAAATTGAATGATGATTGATATAGTGTTGAAATTTAGAACCTCTTCTAAAACATATGATTAGCAAGATCAAGAAGACAAGAATTTGCATGAGTGCCCCAATGACACTACTCAAATTAGATGGAAAACAAAGGAAAACATCTAGAACTCAAAAATACAAATGGCATAGGTACCAATAGTTTAAAGAACACTGATCAATTGAAAGTAGAAGGGTGATCTTGCAAAACTGGTTTACAATTACATTGAAGAAGGAAAATTGCACAAATTCTCCCAAAACCAAAAATTTGGGTTTTTAGGGGTTCGCTCGAACCCCCTAGTTTGAGCGAACCCCCTTTTCATGCCAGGTTTTCTTGAACCCCATATGGCACATTTTTAAAAGAAAACATTGGAAATTTTGAAAAAGAAAGGGGGTTCGAGCGAACCCCCTTCACTTGAAGGGGTCAAGGGGGGTTCACTCAAAAGAGGGCTCACTCGAATCCCCCCTTTTTTCCCTTCTCCCCCTCTTTTACCAATTTTTTGCAAAAATTTTCCTTTCGAAGCTCGAGTTGAGGATGAAAATGGAGGAGACTTCACAGACCCAATTGGATGATGGTAGTCCTCAGAACAAGATATCCATCGAATATAATTTTGATATGTTTTGGTTTTATTATGGATTTTTTTTGTTTGATTAAACATAGTTTTTTCACTGAAAATCAAGCTCTCTTTTCTGCACATGTGGAAAAATAACAGATTATTAAAATATATATATATATATCTATGCACTAGATATTGATGTCCTTAATCCAACAAAAAAAAAGAATTTTGATACAAAAAAAGTTTTGTTAGCAAGTAAATCATGCCTAAATTGTAATTGGTTTGACTTCAAAACTTAATTAAGAAAAAAATATTCAATGAAATGATATGAAACAAATTCCATGCATTAGATATCATAGTTACAAATCTAAATTTGAAAACAATAGAATTTTATCCTTCATAGAAAAAAAGTTGTGTTAGCAAGTACACATCACTCTTTAAAAATGGTTTTTACTGTTAAAAACTAGGTTTTGAAGGAGATGGAAAAAGAAGTGCAGTTTGATTCCAAAATTTTTGAAAAATATATATTTAGAATCTATAGACAAAATTTCACAAATCACTAGTTTGCATCATCTTCAAATTCCTCATGGTTTAGTCGATATAGGTGCCTGAAAGTGAAGATTTAGTTAAAAAAAATTAGTTCAATGTCCAGTTTGGCCAAAAATTGTAAACGAGTATTGTGGGATCACCTAGAAGGTCGCCTTGATAAATAGGAATCCAAGAATGTTCATATGGTAAATGCTCCATCTTACCGAAATGCATGGGTAACCAACCACTACATCCGCCTAGTACATAGGAACAAAAACTAGATACATAGATCACTCCAAAAATGAAATTGAGGAAGCATTAGCGCCAATAGTAGAAAACCCCCCTAATGCGGAAAGGGAGAGCCAAGAGGGTTCCACTGAAACTGTGTGAAACCAAAAAGTGCAGGAAGGAGAACAAAGAACATCTAAACATGCACAAAAGAGTACCTGCAAATAAAAGGGTGTGCAAACTAGGGCACACATGCATGAGGCAAGAATCATTGGGATTCAATGTTGTCATGGAAGGAACACTCACTTGACAAAGGTGTGAAGGCAAAAAAAGGGCACTCACAAGCCACCCATCACACTTTATATCATAGTGTGAGTACAAAAGGCACAACAAGATGTGCAAAATCCCCAAAAAGTATACAACAAAATGACACTTTATCTTATTGTGTCTATAAAAGAGAAATTGCATGAAAAAGATGTCTATAATGCCCAAATAGGATAGAAAGTTGGAAATACATATGAAACAGCCTAAAAAAATTCATCCCACTCAAACAAAAAGTTTCCAGGAGTTAAAACATCCAATCAATTCACTAGAATGTGAAACACAAAAAACTAAATAAAATATACCTAGAGACAAATCTAGAAAAATTACATGAATGGCTATGAAGAGCTCTGAAAGACCATCCCAACGTCGTTGGAATTGCATAAAATAGAAAAATGAGTCAAAATTTATGAGCTCGGGAGTGAAAAAAAAACTCTGACTTCAACAAGCTATAGAATGCACCAACAACAAAAAAGGTGATGAAACCCACACCAATAGAAATTTTACGGAACTAAATTTCTGACAATATCTTGTTCACCAAATGTTGATATCGTACACCCAAAAGAAAAGAAAAAACTCCTTTAGGGCCAAAAGGGGATTGAAGGGGTCCCTGCCTTACGTCCATACAACTAACATCATGTTGACATTAGCAGAATATTCATAAAATATTCCTTTGCACTAAAAAAAATTGGTGGCTGGGAAATAGCAGCCATCAAAATATTCCCTTGTAAACAAAATATACCATATATAGCTGAAAAATACTTGCCAAAAAGTTCTTTTTCCAGGTGGATTTGAAACTGGCCAAAAAAATTTTTGGTTGTCAAATAAAAAAATCCGATCACTAAGGAGTTTGAAGATGATGCCAAAAGGTTCTAAAGCCATCAGGCAACTACAGATAGGCCACCGGGCAACCCTTATAAAGTTGTCCTTAATGGCATTAAAGGCAATCAACTGACTTAGAAGGTTGTCAGTGGCCCAATGGGCGTTAGCCATGGCACACATGGGGCCCGTAGGGGCTTTCATGCATATGTACCCTTATTTAATATACCTTTAAAAAAAAACAAAAAATGCACCATAGGTTTTTTTTAAAACCAAGTTTATATATTTTTTTGAATTTTTTTTTACAAAACCAACCTTTTCTTTTTTTTTAATATCTTTTTGAAACTCGTGGACATGAATTGCACAAGTCCCTATGCAAAAACAAATTGCCCCAGAAGCTTGTGATACGTAAGATAGAAAAAATTATAGTTAAAATTTATCGAATCAACCTACTGAACACAACGGTGAGGTCCTTTTCATGCTATAATGCACCTAAAAAATTTCCTCCAAAATTGCAAAAAAATCAATGGAGATTCCAAATATGAAGCCTCTAACCCTAATTGAAGAAAAACCTCATAAATTAAGAAGGGGTTTGCATAATCCATGCTCTGATACCATGTGAGAATTGTGAATAACATAAGACACAGGATCAAACAATAAACAAAAACAACTTCCACACAAGAGATCTACAAAAACAAAGATTTTTTATTCCTCAACAAGAAAAACTTACCGAATAAAAAGCTTCCATGAATCTCAAGAGTCTTCAAGGAGATCTTCATATGAGATATACAATGAGGGTTGAGTGATTTATAGGATCAAACCTAAATGATAAATGGATTAGATCATGACAAGTGTCATCATCCTATGTGATGAGATAAAATGATCTAATAACTCACTTCAATTAACAAAAAAATGTTGAATGCACAAGACAACTGAGAGGAGGGGTGAATCAGATGTACATTAAAACTTAAAAAAACTCATAAACATTCATATCCACATCAACTTAATTAACCATTAGTCTATTAAATTGATTAAACATGAAAACACATAACATAAACTGAAACGCATCAACACCATGCACAATAGAACACAATATTTACATAGAAAACCAAGAAGAAAAAATATGTGGTGAGGATTAGCTCGTGCAATGTAAAGTAATAACACTGAGTACAATAGGATCACTACTAGAGGGATCATTGCCTAGAAGAAAGAAGGGCTCACTGCCAAAGGATCAATGTTAGATTACATAAAAGAAGAAAGAAGAGTGTTACAGTGAGAAATCCATCTCAATGCAACATAAAATTCCACAACAACATCACTAACACATTCATAGCCTTATTGAAAATTGTAGACACCTACTCACTGCTTCCCATAATCTAACACATTGAAGCTCACACTACACTTCACAAATTTGTACTTCACAACTCTGAAATTTGTATCACACAATTCTTCATCAAATCAACACTTGTGTATACCTTCTTCAACCTTGAAAACATTCTCCAAGGTCATCTATGCACCTCAACCGTGCAAATTCAAATTAGTTCGGCACAAAAACATTCCTGTGGTGGAAAGTAATGAAGGTGGACCGCAACACACCTTAACTCAAACCCAAATACACACATACATGCTACACCATGCTTCCACAAACACCAAAGAAAATATGCAATTAGTGTTAACACCCAAGGTCAGTCAAACCTATGTAAACACCATTAAACACTTAAGTACACACTTTCTTTGATCAAAATATGACTAACGAACAACACACAAAAATCAAACGCAATCTAGAATATTCCACAAACACCCTAAAATCCAACAAACTCCTTCAGAACAACTTTCACCTGAAGAATGTACACACCCAATACACTTAGCCAATCCTCCATACACCGTAACTCAAGAAACCAACTTGCGAAGCACCAAAACATGAAAAAAATCAACTAAAGATAGATATAAGTAATATCAACACACATCTAGATCTACAAGACTAGAAACCAAACTACAGAGAAATGTGGAGCAAAACCATTTATCCCAAACACTACTACAACACACAGTTCACACACTGGTGAACACAACTTTCATTGCACAATGATCCAGACCAAGACCTTTTGGATATAACATCTCTAAACACTTCTGACCAACATATTCGAACTGCACAAGTAGATCTTCAACACAGAAGAAATGTGAATCAAAAGAACACTACTCTATAATACAAAGCGCCTCTTCAACACTTTATTTCTTCTGTTATTCAAATTTTCTCAAAAGCACTTGGAAAACAAGCACCGAAGACACATTCTCATCATCTTCAACACTTCCTCATCACCATTAGACCAAATGAAACATAGCTATATATCCATAAATAAAATCTTATCAAAGCAACATCAGAGGTTGACACCAGTAATACTTACTATTGACAACATATCTCAACTAATCAAAGCATCACCATAAACATTCTTCTCATAGACCTATTGACATCAATGACAACACATAAGCTTGTTGACATCAATGAAAACACCAACTACTCATACTTGCAACAATCTCCCCCTTTTTCATTGATTCCAACACATAATGTTAAAAACCACCAATGATAAAACAACGACTCTGATCATCAACACACTACTCCATACCAACACTTTCTCTTCTTAAATCTCTCTCCCTTTTTCTTACTCTCTCATTTTTCACTCCCCCTTAGTAACTTGTCTTTTCACATGAATTGCTCCCCCCTTTGACATCAATAGAAAAGGCCTTCATACTTGACATCAATCACACATCCTTTCCTTCTCCTCCAAAGGCAACACCTATAAGGGACAACAATTTCTCTACAACTACCTTTTCCTTCATTGCTCAACATAATCCCCCTTAGGAGTACACAACATATTGTACTAATCAACAAACAACCTGCAACACAACACTCACTCCCCCTAATTACAACAACCAATAATGCTACTACTTGCCTTCTTGAGAGGTAGCCACCAACATCAGTCTAGAATAAAGAATGAATCTTGAGATCCATTGGAATGATGCATATCCTTATGAATCTAGTTCAAAGGAGGGGAAAAGACCCATAACTTCTCCTAAAGATACTCAAAAGTATCCTTTGGAAGAGCCTTAAAGTAAATATGTCAACAATCTGATCTTTTGTAGGCACATACTCCAACTTCACCTCATTCTTCACAACCTTTTCTCTCAAAAATTGATATCATACTGAAATATGTTTTGTTTTTGAATGCATTATCATATTCTTTGAAATACAGATAGCACTTGTGTTATCACATAATATAAAAATTGGTTCATCATATACCACTCTAATATCCTTCAAGGTTTGCCTCATCCACAACACTTGTGTGCAACATGATGCTGCAGCAATGTATTCTACCTCTACAGTAGATAATGACATTGAATCTTGCTTTTTGCTTAGCCAAGACACCAATCTATTTCCAAGAAAGAATGCATCACCACTTGTAATTTTTTCTATCATCCATACAACCTACCTAATCTGCATCTATATACACACTCAGAGAAAAATTGGTATCTTTTGGATACCACAAGCCATATTTTGGAGTGCCCTTTAAGTATTTGAATATTCTCTTTACTATTGCAACATGTGACTCTTTGGGATCTTCTTGAAATCTAGCCACAATACAAATTGCATGCATAATATCTGGGCTAGTAGTAGTTATATATAGTAGTCCACCAATCGTTGATCTATATTTGCTCTGATTAGCCTTAAGAGATTCATCATTATTGCTCAGCTTGCAACCAGTAACCATAGGGGTACATACTAGTTTAGAGTCTTCCATTCAAAACTTCTTCAAAATTTATTTGATATACTTTGATTTTGAAATGCATATCCCTTTCTTTTTCTGATTAATTTGTAGTCCAAGGAATAAATTCATCTCCTCAAACATAGACATCTCAAATTATTTATGCATCTCTTCTATAAATCTCTTACACATGCTTCATTACCTCCAAAGATTGTGTATCAACATACACAACTACAATCAAGATTTGGTATTTTTCAACTTTGAAGTAGATATTACTATCCATGGTACCTTTATTAAATACTTGTTGCAATAAATGCCTATCCAATATTGCATGCCAAGCTCTAAGAGCTTGCTTCAATCCATACAATACTTTCTTCAATCTACAAACCATATCTAGTTTGTCAGATAACTGAAATACTTTTGGTTGTTCAATGTAAATTTCTTTTTCTAATTCACCATTTAAGAAAGTATACTTCACATCCATCTGATACACTTTGAAATCTTTATGTGCCACAAAAGCCAAAAACATTCTAATAGCTTCCATTATTGCCACCGAAGCAAATGTCTCCTCAAAATCTATTCCTTCTTGTGAGTAGCCTTTACACACAAGCCTTGCCTTGTTTCTTACCACTTCTCCATTCTCATTCAGTTTGTTCTAGAATACCCACTCAGTTTCAATCACATTCTTGTTTGTTGGTCTTGGGACAAGTTCCCAAGTCTAATTCTTCTCAGTTTGCATTAGTTCTTCTTCATAGCCTTGATCTTGTATTCATATTTGCATGCTTCAATCACTATTCTAGGTTCAAATTTTGAAAGTAGATATAAGTTTACTTGTTATTCTAATATAAAAATGTTTCTTCTTGTTAATACACCTCTTCTTTTATCACTAATGATCTAATCTTCAAAATTATTCTTCTGCACATACTTAGGGGTTCAGGAACTTCTTCCTCTTCAACCTGTACTTCAATTTCCTTAATTTTATCCTTCTATTCTTCTCTACAAGAGGGCTCATATGATTTATATCCATCTATCATTACTGAGTTTCTATGTAAGTATTCATCTATTTTATTATTTGCACTTTCAACAATCCTTCTCAACCTCTTATTTTAGCATCGATAGGCTTTAATTTTTGTAGAATATCCAAGGAAGATACCTTCATTATATCTTACATCAAACTTTCCAAAGCTTTCTTCACCTATCCTGATATAACATTTTCTTCCAAACACTTTGAAATATTTAACACTAGGAGTCCTTCCATACCATAACTCACAGGGAGTCTTTGAATTGTTTTCTCTTGCTTGTACTTTGTTAAGTATGTAGACTGCAGTATGAATTTATTTTCTCTAGTACACTTCCGGTAGATTTTCTTCTTTCATCATAGTTCTTGCAACTTCCTGGAGAGTCCTATTCTTCCTTTCAACCACTCCATTCTACTGAGGAGTCCTAAATGCTTCTTTATCCCTTTATTTTCACAAAAAGGTGTTAAACTCATTGGAGGTGAACTTTTCACCTCTATTAGATCTCAAACATTTGATTTTCATATCCATTTCATTTTCAACCATAGCTTTGAATTCCTTAAACTTATCTAGAGCTTCTAATTTTTCTTTGAGAAAAGCAACCAAAGTCATTCTAGAATAATCATCAATTAACAACATGAAATAATTGTCACCTTGAAAACTTCTTGTTCTTGTAGGTTTACAAAGGTCTATATGCACCAATTCCAAAGGACTGACAGGAGATTGTTCTTTGACTTTGAATCTCCTTCTAGATTGCTCCCCAATCTGACATTCCTTGCAAACAACATTGATAGGCTTTGTAATATTTGGTAGATCTCTCATAACTTGAATTGAACTTATCCTCACTAGGCTATCAAAATTGATGTGACACATTCTTCTATGTAATAACCAACTTTCATCAATTTGAGTCATAAAACACATACCATTAAGACCTTTGAGTTGATAAACATTACCATTTGTTCTTCTTCCAGTAGCAACCAAAGTTTCGAATCCTTTTCTAATCTCACAACCATCATCCTAAAACACAAGATTATATCCTTTGCTACACATTTGTCCTATACTCACAAGATTATGCCACAAACCTTTAACATATAGAACATCATTTGTATTATGCTTGCCATTAAAACTAATTGAACCTTTTCCACATATATTAGCAGATGTATGATCACCAAACTTGACTAAACCACCTTCAAACTTTTCAAGCTTAACAAACTTACTCTTATCACCTGTCATGTGATTTGAGCATCCATTGTCAATGATCCAATTGTTCTTCACTTCCCTAGCCTAAAGAGCAGTTACCATTGCTCATGTCTCCAAAGTACCATCCTTCATACATCTCTTAGAGTTAGTAGAATTAGTTCCAACATTTAAAACCATGAACAAGAATTTATCATTTTCATCATTAGGGTATTCAAGTCCATCATCTGATATAGTGACATTTTCTCTAACATAGTAGCTTTTCTTAATTGATTTACCTTTATTCTCATTATATTTATCTTTTGAAATTTTGATAGGACATCTTATAGCATAATGACCAATCTTTCACTAGTTAAAGAATTTGAAAGGTAACTTACCTCTATATTTTCTAGTGCCCTTTTTCAATTTCCTCACAAATTTTTCTTCCAACTCATCAAATTCATCCGGATTAGATTCCCCTTTCTTTTTTACTTTTCCAACTTTAAAAGGAGTATCTTTCTTTGAATCACTTTAACCAAACTCTCTTAATTCAAAAGTAGTCAAAGTACTAAGAAATTGATCTCTGAATAACTATTTAGATTCTAAAATTCTTCAATAGTAGAAGCCTTATGACTATAGGATTTGGGCAAAGTTCTCATTACCTTCTTTACCACCTCATCATCATCAAGAGTTCCCCTAATACCTTTGATGGAATTGAAAACTTCATCCACTTTTTGCACAAAGCTAGTAATATCTTCATCCTCTAGCATCCACAGGCTTTCAAACTTGATCTTTAGATTCTACATTTTAGCTTACTTGACCTTTTCATCTCCTTCATAAACACTTTCCAACTTTTTCCAGATCTCATCAATAGTTTTAAGACTCATGAATTTCACAAGTTTAGTAATAGAAATACCACTCAAAATAGCATACCTTTCTTTCCAATTGTTCTCATAATCCTTGATTTCATCATCAGTGCTCAAACCATTCATAGGTATAGTATATCTAGATTCAACATACTTCCAAATCTCAAACCC
Organism: Sequoia sempervirens; assembly: GCA_007258455.2. NCBI lineage: Eukaryota > Viridiplantae > Streptophyta > Pinopsida > Cupressales > Cupressaceae > Sequoia > Sequoia sempervirens. The sequence continues at coordinate 246,278,380 of VDFB02000013.1, read as the reverse complement.
TAGAGAAATAAGAAAACCTTCCATCATGGTTTTCCAAAATACATAATCAATTCCATCAAATAGAGGAACCTCCTTCTTGTGCGTCATCTTAGATCTACCTCAAGTGGTTAAGCTTTCTTCCAAGGAACCAATATCTGATACTAATTGTTGAATGTACAAGACAACTGAGAGTGGGGTGAATTAGTTGTACATTAAAAATTCAAAACCCTCATAAATATTTAGATCCACATCAACTTAATTAACCATTAGTCTCCTAAACTATTTAAACATGAAAGCACATAACAAAAATTGAAACACATCAACACCATGCACAATAGAACACTAGATTTACATGGAAAATCCAAGAAGGGAAAAACCACGATGAAGATTATCTCATAATATAAAGTAATAACAACACAGATACAATAGGCTCATTTTCAGAGGGCTCACCTCCTAGAAGAAAGAAGGGCTCATTGTTGAATTACATAAAAGAAGCAAGAAGAGTGTTGCAGTGAGAAACCCATCTCAATGCAATAGAAAATTCCACCACAACATCACCGACACATTCACAGCCTTACTAAAGATTGAAAAAACCTTCTGCTCATTGCTTCCAATAGACTAGCACATTGAATCTCACACTGCACTTCACAACTCTTCAATTTGCATCACACAATTCTTCATCAACTCAACACTTATTTATACCTTCTTCAACCTTGAAAACATTCTCCAAGGTTGAATATGCACCTCAACCATGCAAATTCAAATTATCTCGACACCAAAACATTCCCATGATAGAAAGGAATGAAGGTGAACTACAACACACCTTAACTCAAACCCAAATACAGACATACATGCTACACCATGCTTCCACAAACACCGAAGAAAATTTGTAATTAGTGTAAACACCCAAGGTCAGAAAAACTTGTGTAAACACCATTAAAAACTGAAGTACACACTTCCTTTGATCCAAAGATGACTCACAAACCACACAAAACACTCAAACACAATCTAGAATATTCCACAAACACCCTAAAATATAACAAACTCCTTCGTAACAACTTTCACCTGAAGAATGTACACATCCAGTACACTCAGATAATATTCCATACATTGTAACTCAAGAAACCAACTTGCGAAGCACCAAACCACAAAAAAATTCAAATGAAGATAGATATAAGTAATATTAGCACACGCCCAAATTTGCAAGACTAGAAACCAAATTGTAGAGAAATGAAAAACAAAACCATTTCTCCTAGACACCACTACAACACAGTTCACACACTTGTGAACACAACTTTCTCTGCATAATGATCCAGACCAAGATCTTCAGGATATAACATCTTTGAATAATTCTAACCAACATATTTGAACTGCACAAGTAGATCTTCAGCATAAAATAAATGTAGAGCAAAACTAGAACACTACTTTGTAATATAGATAGAACACCTCTTCAACATACAGTTTCTTCTTTTATTCATTTTTTTTCTCAAAATCACTTGGAAACCAAGCACCAGATACACATTCTCATCACCTTCAACACTTCCTCATCACCATCATACCAATTGCAACATAGCTATACATCCATAAATAGAAGCTTATCAAAGCAACATTGGAGGTTGACACCAGTAATACTTACTAATGACAACATAATGCAACTAATCAAAGCATCACCACAAACAATCTTCTCATAGAACTATTTACATCAATGACAACACATATGCTTGTTGACATCAACAACAACACCAACTGTTCCTACTTGCAACAAAAAAACACTCTTAAGTTTAGCTTAAGTGCATGAGAATAAACTAGCCTAATAATCAATTAAGGATTAATTAACTATTACCTAATGCATGATTACTCCAACACTTCCTTGGACCTTCTTCTAACATGGAGAGCATCATTTTAACACTCTATTGTGGCTTTCTTCCTTGTTACCTATGGCAACAAATTTGTAACAACATTTTTTTGGTTATGGAGCCACATTATATATATAGATATATATTATAAATATGGACAATTCATCATTAGGTCATAGGTCTGATGGTAGAGATTGTGTTATCTTTTCTTACCCTAGAAGGCAACTCATTTTATGAGGGCATTGTATTATGGTTGTGTTAGAAATTTTCACTCCTTCGTTCAAATTTGTCTTTACTTTTGAAACTTTTAGAAGGAGGCTAGCTTTTAATGTCTTGATTGTGTCAAATCCATGTGCATGAGTTAAAGAGGGAGGTTATTTGGCAAGAGTTTGAGTTTCATAAAAACAAGTCGACCTCTTTTAGGTTTTTCAATATTTTTTAAGATCTTCACAATATTTTGTAAGCTTTTCATGGCATCTAAAGTTGTTTCAAAACTTTAAATAATGATAGAGGATAGTTTTATGTCTATGTTTGGTGGTGAAGAATGAATTTTATGTTGTTCTCACCATGTTTTTCAGTTTTAATTCCATTGACACCTTATTGTAGAGGAAATTGGACATAGAAGTGTATTTATTTTGAAGGAGAGGGAGTTTGAAAAGGTTGCAGGGCCCTTGAAGTTTGTCATCTTCCAGCTATGCTAAAGCATGCAAGAGCATGCTCATAAATCTTAATAGAGAAGGAAAGTTTGTATCTCTTAACCTTCTCACTCACAGTCATGAGGGAAAGGTCATATACAATGTATAATCTTTGGTTGGAGAGATACTTATGAAATTTTCATAAGTTTTGTAAGGTGGATATGTGGGTTGTAGATAGTTATTAGAAAGCTTAGGCCATAAATTTTCATAAGGGTTTCCTATTGTAATGGGAGGATGTGCAGAGTTTTGAGATTTGTCTATAAAGTTCAAAAGGAGACCTCATTGATTTTTTGCCTAAATATTGATGGAAATAACCTCTGCTCTATTAGAATATAGAAGGATTAATCATTGTATCAATCCCTTACTCTTACCTATACTTGTGAAGAGATTATGGTCATAGTACACAAGGAATGACAAGAAGATCAACATGACAATTGTCAACTATGCATGACAGTGTGTTGGTCACAGTGGAATGAACAAAATAACACAAGTCTCTCATGGGTCAAATGTCATCCGATATCTTGCAAAGTTTGAGCATTTAGGTGGTCAAAATGGTTGGAAGGATAAGGAGAAAATCTAAGATGAGAAATGAAAATGTTACAGAAGATGCCTTTAAGCAAAATTTAGATGACAATAAAATTTTTGATGTTGAGGATGATGATCAAGAAGAAGATTTATCAGATGGTTCTCCCAATAACATATGTCTCACTCCTTAAAGGTGCTTAAGCACAATTGTTAGTGTTTAAGATAGTGGGAATTATAATGCAATTTACCACTTAGAAGATGGTTTGATATTTTAGAAATTCAAGGGACTCCAGGTGTGGACAATGTGGGGTCAGTGACCTTGAGAAATAGGAAAGAAAAAACTTGTAGTACACATATAGGTTAAAGAGGAAGACTGAGTAGCAAGGTGCTCAGTTCATTTCATTTTATGCTTCTCTTTCCATTCTTTATGACAAACACTCAAGATAGATCAAACATTTAGAGGATGAAGTGACAGTGATAGAGACATTTCATATACTTGTGAAGAGAGAGGGTTGGTATAATAACTTGTTTGGACCAAAAGGATAAGAATCATAAATGCATGACAATCAAGTACAATTTTATTATGTGTTAGCATTATATCTCACATACAGGAAGATATCTATGCAAAAATCCTAGCAGCTTGTTAAAGGAGGTAGGTAGGCAGATATATCTAAACGGAGACAAGAAAATATAATTTTATCAAATGTTGTAGTTACAAATGTGTTGATAAACATGTATACAAATATTGGAGTATGCACAAAACATGTGGATTGTTTTATAGAGTATGTTCCCATAGGATGCTATGATTGTACATGAACCTAAAGCATAGTGGTAGACTAGAAAAAGGGTTAAATGATTATGACCATCAATGGAGACAAAGGGACTATTCATGAAATTCCAAAAATAGAGAAAATATTACAAGGGGTGACCAAAATTTATCCCACAAAGACATTGATTAAGAGATTGAGTATGCACTGGTTGTCCCTTGGTTGGATAATTTAGATCAACTTGGAGACATAGGAGTCTAAAAAAAAATTAATGGTAGTATGGAGTGGAAAATGAATACCAAATGAGAGTGACTCTCCTACAATGTCTAATTGGGAATTAAAAAATTGCATCGTGTACAAACCAAATGAAAAGCTTTGCATGATGAAAAGCATGGAAGGCCTAATGAAACATGCATAAATATTATAATGAAAGGGGTAGAGGAAAATCAAGAGAGGAGTCTAAAACTATAAGAGGATCTTGTCTAATAGTGACAAGCTCATGATAGTTCTTACTAAGTAACAGTTCCTCATGATAGATTGAATATTGGATAAAAGAGAAAAGGAACAACCAATGCAAAAAACCTAGATGGAAGTCAAGATAGCACAATCATTAAATATTAATCATAAAGTATTCATAGAATAAGTATAGCCACATGACCCATGAATAATGATGAAATTTTTTCATTGGATCTATAGATGTCCAAAATGTTGGTTGTTGGCCCTAAATTTGACTGCTCCAATGAAATTCTCTCCATTTCTACAATACTTTCAATATGATTTTCTAAAACACAAGTAAAGAAAGAAATTGATTTCAATATTGTATCTAGGTCTTTCAAGACAGTATACAAGCCTACTAGTCAGGGGCAGTATCCTATCATGAAGACATACCCAGTGATAATTGAGGATGAATGTGAACCTATAGTAACACTCACTCAAAAGAACAACATATAGATCTGGTGATATGAACATTAAGTATGCTAATAAAATAAGCAAGAGACTTAATCAAAAGGAAAATCTACAATGGATAGAAGATATAAGGAAATTAGGAATGGTCAGGAGTCCTATCAAAGTAAAGATAGGAATGGAAATCAACAAGAGTGGGAAAATTTCCATAATTTATATCAATCCTCAAGCCAAACATCATCATGCCAAGTTTGCAGATGTTAGAGACCTGAAAAATGATAAAGACATGAAGATGAGGAGGTTATGAAAGAGTGCCAGATGTGCCAATTTATAGCCTTGAAATTCTCCCACACCCATAGGAAGGTTTTAATATTTTTCAACTTTTGCACATGTGCCTAAAAGCGTGCAATTGTGTTTATATCAAAATTTGAAGAGTGATGATAGATTGGAGGATATCTAGGGCCATTTGGTGAGTTGTGCAACAAATTGAGAGAATATAGGAGGCATTTTGACTCAGTTGAGGGAATCAAGGAAACTTCCAAAAGGATCATCAATGAAAGAGGTCAGAGTGTAAATATTCTTCATTTAAACACCATATTGGAGCATTTTAGGGGGATAAAAATAGTGACAAAAGTTCTTGATGCCTAGGAAATTTTGACTCAACAAACTAAAGCAAACACATGTCATTCATTTGGAACACTATGTTCCTAATGCTTAGCAAGCTATTGGATGGTATATTAAGAGGCCTAAGGGAATATTTTAAGTCAGTTCTAGCTATTCTTAGCCATTGTATTGTAACTTTCTTGAAAGTTATTTCAAGCTAGGACAACTTTGTAACTCTTTTTGCAGGCATGTACAATAGTATTTCAATCAATAAATTTAATTATTTTTGGCCTTCTCAGAAGTTATTTTGACTGTGTGTAACCAAATGGTTGATGTAATTTCTTGTGATGTATGTGATATTCCTTGATTTTGTGTCTCATTATCAACACCTTTAGGTAGAGAATCTATGCATTATTGTAGGTTGTAGGTTGTGTAAATGATGAAAACAATCCAAAGCCATGAAGAGATACTAGATTTTTCTTTCTAAGATTATGAATATCATAATCTTCTTACAAAATATTGATGCATGGGTATATTAAACCTCTAAGTTGGACATGAACTAGCCTTATCATTGATTAAATGTGTGTGCAAAGGCAGTTGTGTAGGTCTCAACAAATATTTGGTGCATCACCTTATTAGTATTAGGTTTCATTTCATGTTTCCTTCACCCCTATTCTTAGCATGCAATAGTACTATAGGTTAAATTAGGTGAAGTACCAAAGGGAACCATCCCTCTTTGAAGATTCTATTGGAAATAAACTTAGTAGATTTAACAAACAAATAATACTCTGCATCTCCCTTCTTTTCATCCAATAAGCTATTACATATATATAGGATTCCCATATCCTATATTATAGGAAACCTCTATAACAACTCATAAATATACAGTCTGCCTGTGTTTGAAATGTAATTGGTTTGACTTTGAAACTTAATTAAGGAAAAAATATTCAATAAAACACTATGAAACCAATTGGAAACACTAGATATCATAGTTACAAATCTAAATTCGAAAAAAATAGAATTTTATCCTTCATGGAAAAAAATGTGTTATACAGTGAGCGTCACTCATTAAAAATGGTGTTTACTGAAAAAAAGTAGTTTTCGAAGGAGATGGAAAAAGAAGCGCAATCTGATTCCAAAAAAAATTAAAAAAAAATATTTAAAATCTACAAAAAAAATGTCACAAATCACTAGTTTACATCATCTTCAAATTCCTCATGGTTTAGCCGCTATAGGTGCCCGAAAGTGAAAATTTAGTTAGAAAAAATTAGTTTAGTGTCCAATTTGGCCAAAAATTGTAAACCAGTATTGTGGGATCACTTTTTAAAAATAAACAAGTTGTTACTACAACTCACACTCACACATTATTATTCTAATACATGTGAGGACTAATCTCTAATACCCCCTTTAGTGTCAACATGGGGAGAAAGAACATCACACAAGTTGGAAACAAAACCATATACCTGTGCATACTTTTAGGTCTACATACTACTATTTTGGATCTTGCTACACATGCACACCTACATATGAGAACTTATCCTTCTTTTGCTTCCAATGAGCTTATCACTGGCCGACCACACTTCCAAGAAGTTTGACATCCAGAGGATATCTTTAGCCAACTACTCTCCTATACAACTGTTTACAATATCGATGATGTCCACATTCTCCTCCTTTCAAACTTAACACTTTCAACTATAGTAAACCAAACTCTTGTGAATCATGATCTTGATTCAAACGAAAGGCACCTCTCCTCAACCTTTCATGGTTTTCACATAGGTTTACCACAAAACTAGACATGAACAAGAACACACTCATTTGTTCACCTCATATGGTTTTTTGGATCACCACTAACCTTTTCAAGATCCATGAATTACATTACACTAGTGCTTTTGTTTATTACAATATTTTACACTAGGAGGATACATAAGAAAATAACATACAATAGAAATATCCATTGTTGTTGATAGTGCCACTTGATCTCCAACAAAATAGAAAATTATCATTGCCACACAATAGAAAATAAAATGCCACATAAGCGGCCTTGTCATTGGTGACTGATGAGAGGACGCTAAGTGTCCTCCAACTTCTTGTGCCTCCAACCTCCAATTTGGTTTGCTACTTTCTTAGCAAATTTTTCTTTGATGCTCAATTATAAAATGCCCCCGCAATATAAACGTTGTATACAAGCATAATGCATCCATTTACAAATAAAACAATTTTTACTTATTTTTTATTACTTTTTGACACTTTTAGACTTTGACACATGACAATTAATGACTCATGAAATAGACCCTATTCTAAACAAAATGATACAAATTAACTTTAGTCTTAAAGTTATCATTCAATCTCCTTTAGTCTTAGACTTTTCCTCTTCACATATTTTCTTCACCTTTTCATAATAATCAATTCAAAAAAACCTGCAATCCATCCATGATAAATCCTTTTTAACTTGAATCCCATGCATACCCATTTATTTTTCCAAAGCGCGACATAGAAAACATAAGACCAAACTTTACTTTCAGGGGGAAGTCTCACCTTTACTTTGCCCACGGACAAGGATGGAAACTGTAAATGGATTACACTAAATATAGGTATTTAATGGCAGCTCCCTCGCTTGAGCAAAGTCGAGGCACCACAAATCAGGACCTGCCTTAATAAAATAGTTCCCTGCAGGAAGGTCCATGTCTACGCCTCCCCCGACATGGAAAGTAAGTGAGGACCACCGTGTAGACCTCCTGTAGCACAAATCCAAGGATAGAGGTGCACCTTGTACAACTACAACCCCAAGACTTTCTTTATGACTTTCCGCAATAGCTCGAGGCTTTACATTATTGTTGTGGCCATTATAGATGAAAATGATCAAGGATATTCTAAGATCATAGACATAAAAAAATACCCGATTTGCAATCTCAATCTCTTCACAACTGCTCTGAATAGGTGCAAATGATCCTCCTCACATAAAAACCAATAATACAAGGCAAGGGGAAGCATACAGATAGACTGCACAGGCAATCGATGGCAGAGGCATGCAACTCTGACTCTACGTAAAATTTGATCTGTGAATACCTTCTCTTATCAGTGGAGCAAAAGGTGGCAGACTCCAATCGACTCCAATCTGCTACAGCTTGCAAAGCAATCTGCACTGCATGGGGAAACTTCTAACAATCGGCCATTTTTCATCAATCCATTCATCTGGGTCGGAGAACTCACTCAGTATCTCTGGATAAAGGAAGAGATAAGTTCATCTGCTTTGTTGTAGCAGCACCTACAAAGCCACCCACATGCAATGCATGCTTCACATTCTCTCGGTGAAAAGCGGCAACACAAAACTATGAAGAAGGATTGAAAAATTGGAGAAGTGTCCATCTTTGGAAAAAAAGCTTGTGGCCTTTAATTAGCCTCCGATAATAGTAATCTGTTGAGATCTCTAAATTTGCTTCAGATTGCCAATAATAATTAAAGATCACGAGATTACTGGGATCACTCATAATCTTAGGAATGGCAGATTTTCATGCCACTATTTTGAAACTTAACGAAACAACAAAATAAGAAATTAATTCCATGATCTCCTATGCTCTAATACCATATTGGTAGATTTAACAAACAAATAATACTCCTCGTATCCCTTATTTTAATCCAATAAGCTATTACATTTATATAGGATTCTCATATTCTATATTATAGGAAACCTATATAACAACTACTAAATATACGAGTTGCTTAACAATTCTTAATACTTACATAATCAATATCTTAAACAAACCATAAACATACTAAAATATCTAACAAACATAATATTCCTAACACCCACAATAATTATGTGAGTTGTTACTACAACTCACTCTCGCACATTATTATTCTAATCCATGTGAACACTAATATCTAATAGATTCATTTCAAGCTATGGGCAACCCACAAGCCCTGGAGTGTTTCCATGTTTCATTGGATTGTTGATTCAAGTGCTTAGCAAGGGTACAAATCCAAGTTACAACAGGTTGAGAATTATATTTTATTGTGTGAGGAGATTGTGATAGAGAGAAGAGGAAGTTATAGTGGATGTGTTATAGGTTTTATCCCTTCAATTTTTTGGATAAATATAAGTATGGACTGATTATTTTTCAATGAACATAGCCCATATATATGATTATTTATATATTTTATTTCTTTATTTTTATTGTATATTACTTTATGATTATATTCCTAACACATTGCTTATCTTTGGAGTATCTAAAAGGTTAGAATTAAAATAAAGAATCATAGTTTATGAAAGCTTTTGGATTCAACTGTGTATGCTTATTTAGATCGATGTTTCGAATCACACATAGTGATTCATCATCAGGAAGAGGAGAATTATACCTACTATCAAGAATCATGTTCTCCCATGACTCAAAAAAATAACATAGAAGCATAATACATTTATCTTCTTCATCTATCTTAACATCAATATAAGCTAATTGAGCCAAAATCAAATTAAACGTATTTAAATTCTCTATTATTGAATCAGCCTACTTCATTTTAAGAGAAAATAATTTTCTTTTCAAATGTAACTTATTTACTAGAATTTTTGCTTGGTAGATCTCACTTGACTATTTCCACAAATCATTTTTTTTCTCTTTAGAAACATTCAATAAGACAAACTTGGATTGATCCTCATGCTTTCTTATCCATATTATCCTACTCATCTTGATCTATATTGTCTTGTTTATTTTCTTTTTTTGTTTCCAACCATTGATTCCTCTCTTCAAGGAGATCCTCCTTTTTTAACTTTCATAGCTCATAACCACTTCCATTGAAATTATCAATGTCCAAGAAAGATGTGGTTGTAGCCATGAATTCTACACAGAAATCTGCAAAACAAGATCAACTAGAACTCCCATTACAACTCAAAAAAACCTTCGTATACTTCCACCCACAAAGAAAATTTGGTTAGGCTCTAATACCAAATGTTAGAAATGAAGTTGAACAACTATAAAAGAAAAGTCTTAATTCAACTATAAACATGATTTTATCAGTGCATAACCAAATAGAGATTGCAAGAAATTAAATTAATAGCAATATAAATAAATATGGAATAGAATAACAAACACATAACAATGTGTTTACGTGGAGAAACCCTTTTGTGAAAAACTCCACAAAGAAGAGTGGCCCAAATTTTTATTATCTTCAAGAATAAATATAAGATACAATCCTTAATTTATCCTATTCAAACTTCCCTCAAACACCTACAAATAGAGTTTTCAATCTAACTCATAATGTTACTTTTCTACCACCATAACCTCTATTCATATTATAGAATTTTCACCCTCTAAATGGGGCAACCAAGTTGTTTATCATATCCTAACACCTACCTTGGATAAATCAAAGTATTTAATGCATGTAAAAAAATCTTGGTTGTAACTCCATCGCTCACCTCTTACACATGGACAACTAATTTGTCCTTATGGACACCTAATTTTTCCTATCTTGCAAGGTGGTTACTTTCTTCATGTGGAGGTTTTATAACCATCCAAAATAGCATCACAAGTGTCTAAAACAACCTCATTGGGAGTTGGGAATCCAAACAACCTTAACCTTCAAGATTTCTTTTGGGTAAATAGTAACTTCATGTTGGTAAATAACTAGTTACCAAATCCCAATGAAAATTAATTATTGTGCCAATAAGTACTATTGATAGAAATAATTATTGTTGATGGTGAATCCTTCATCCCTTATGATTTTTTTTTAAATATTAAGCTTAATTAAATACTTAGAATTTACAAGGTTGATGGAACCTTAATCCTAACACTTCTAGACTTTCATCCCCATGTCTAGTCATGATCTCTATTTTTGCAATGAAACATTGCATCTTCAATTCTAACCTTCCATACTACATCAAATTTCCATATTTCCTTCAAATTACCTCCATCACTCACCAGATCTTCTTAGAATTCTATTAATAACTTGATTTAGCTCCTACAACTACTCCAATATGAGGATTTTCACCCCTAAAAATAATTATCCATCTCAAGAGCATCAAGTTACATGGTTTTTTAAGAATGTAAGATGAGTCTGACCATACTACCATTAATTTGATGGTTGAGTTCTAGCTCTCGATGGTCTTGAAACTTGTTCTAGATCATCCATCTCATGGATTTTGTAGGATTTTTCTTGTCTTGCACACCACATTTATGATCTCCTATTCTCCATTAAAGTTTTGCAAGAAATTGGGTGACTAAGCAAAATTTTATTTATACAATTTTGTTTTCTAGACAAAGGGACAATAATTTGTGGCCTTCCACAAGACTATGTTGATGAATGTATAGGGTTTCAACTCTTGTAAGCCTACTTTTCTAGAGAGTAAAAAAAAATGTAAATCACAATGTCTTTGCATTGCAAATAATGTCAATTACTAAATATCTCTATGGTGATTTCTAGATCGTCAAAGGAACTTCTATGTGATGAATTGTGATAGCACCCTAGCTTATGGTTTCCTCTTGCCATATTTGTTGGTATGATTGTAATGAACATGTGATGAATGTGGTATCATTCTAATTCATTGCAAGCTTTGTAATGGTCTATTCTTTATTACATATGGATTTCTATATTTTAAAGATGTATTATTAAGTATTTTAGTTGTTTGATATCATATATTTTGTGTTTTTATATACATATCTCATATTCTATTATGATTTCAAAGTGTTTTTTCTCTTGGTAAAACTTGACTTTGTAACCCAATGGATTAAGTATCAGTTGTGTAAGTTTATGATTGACCATGCACTCAAAATGAAAAACATATTTCACCATTAGTTTAGGATTAGGTTAGCAATATGTATATATCTCATGATTCATGGATTCATCCAAGGAAGCATCTATAATGAGACACAAAATTTATCATCCTAAGGAACCATGGTTTGCATACCTTCATATTGCATTTGTGCAATGATGTTATTATCATTTTAAGTAATATTTTATGTGTGGTAGTTTAGTATTTGGTATAGTGACAACCTTTGAGGCCAAGCGTACATCGGGAACTACTACAATAATTTTAGTTTATCTTTATTTGTGATCAATCCTAGAAAGGATGCCTCTAGGAAAACCCTCCTAGATTTAGCTAAGGGTAATTTAGGCTAGGTTTATCTAAGCTTAAAGTGAAGGAGATATTACCCACTCTTAACAATTGGATTGTGATCACTCACACTCTATTGATGAGGGGATTAATCCTCCCTTGAAATGAAATTTCCCTAGCCCTAAATCAGATTGATTCCTTTAGGATTGTAGGTAACAATTTTAGTAACCAACATGTATCTCAATTATCCACTCCATGATTCTTTGAGATACCTAAATTATATACCCATATATGAATAATTAAGTTATAATAGACCTTATGGTATGCAAGGTTAATAAAACACACAATCCTTACATTCTCCCACTTGATATTCATATTAGAAAAGCATAAGGGGATCTGACCAAAAAAAACCACTAGAGATATAATTCCCATAGCCTTAATTAATTCCTTTGTATTCATAGGTTCAATTAATTAATGTTCAACATCCATCAAGTGGCCACCATATTGACCACAACACTCACATCCTTCATTGTGATCAAGCATGAAAGATAAGAAACCTAAACCAATTATATTATAATATGGATATCATGTAAACCATTGCATCATGCTTCAACTTGAACAAAAATACTAAAGTGACCCATCTCATCCAAAATAAGACCGGTTATTTTCCATATACTCCATCCAATAGCTATAATAGTGAGCATAACTTATCAATAGCGTATCTAATTAATTCCACCTCAAAATAGGGTAATAATATCACATATAGACCTTATGTTATCTACATATCCAACACAATATATAATCACGTCTTTTATATACACTTTCCTACATAAAGTGTTAGAAACCCATGATCTGATTGCAAACCAGAAAATACCTTCCACAGAGGAGAAAAATAGAAAAAGCAGAGATTGCATAAAAACATGCAATTTGATATATTCGAAAAGACCAATTAATTACAAGAGATAATTTGCTTTATAAAAGAAAAGATGCCTAAACCTAATCTTATCTTGAGCAACAAGATAGCTCGATAAGATAAAAATAAGATCCTAAAACCTAGGAATTAAATAATGCCTAAGTAAACTTATGCAAGCGTAATTAAATATTAATTACACTAACACCCCCCCATAAGTGCAACTTAGGGAGAAGCATATTATTATGCAAATATGAGTCCCGACAACAAGGCCTGATGAGGTACTCATGTACAAATGCAAAGAGAGAGAAACCCCCCTCAGTGAGATGAACTGCTGCGAAGAATCACTGGAAGAACTCTGATGAAGCAACACTGGAACCCCAAATCTAGCAAGCAAGGAAAGATACTTCTGTTTGCAAAATACCAATCGGAATCACAAATGCAACAACAGACCCGATGCCAAGGAACACTGGAAACTCACATACTGGATCAACTTTGGAATATATGAACAACTGTAGATGAAAGGATGAATGGACCCATAATGGTGACAAATCTGGAAGTTGTGTCTCGAAGCCAATGCCAAACTGAAACTAAAATTTCCCATAGGATGAGTACCATCAAGATTCTGGAACATTAACCATAAAACCATGGCCTTCAAATGAGAAAGATCTGAACCAATGTGGATCAAGAACTATAAAATCCCAATGTGAAGTGTGAACCGAAACAAACCAACGATGTGTCCAGCTAAGCAAGAAAGAAGCTAGAAGGAGACAACAAAAACTAGACAAACTCATGCGAGTTGTCACCAAAATGAAAGATGGATGCAAGAACCCCCCTTAATGGAACTTTATATCAGTTCGTTATTACAATACCCAATGATTGCATAAGGAGATAATGCAAAACTACATAAACTACAGAGAAAATGCAAACCTAGTGCATGAAAACAAAAATGATTGCATGCACAAACCATTGTTCACATCTGCCTCCATGATGAAAAATCTTCAAATTTGATTTCTCAAAAATCTGTTTATAATGAGTAGACAAAAACAGAAACCCAGAAAAATTTTGAAGCAAAAAATAAAACCTGGAAATCATTTTTTGATCCAGCAAGCAGAAGATGAAAAAATAATTTTTTTAAACCTTTAGCCAGGTGAAAAAAATGACGCGCGACGGTTTTTGTGTAGCTATTTTCTTCAGATCCGTGAAAGAAATCAAAAAACTGAAAGATACCCAGATCGGATTTTGACCCTAGCTACAAAACTCAAAAATCATTTTTCCTACAATTGAGTGGAAGTTGGATTTATGAAGCAAAACTAAAAATGGCTCCAATAAAAAATGACTTTCATCAAACCTCAATCTTTTCCAATGCTCTGAATCAAATGAAAAAACTTGATTTGATCCAAAACGCTGCATAAATATACTCAAGGAGAAAAACCCTTGAGGGACCTCAAACGAACTCTGCAATGAATCTCTCCAGAAATCTGAGAAGGGGCTGCAAATCAAGGCTCTGATACCATGTTAGAAACCCATGATCTGATTGCAAACCAGAAAATACCTTCCACAAAGGAGAAAAACAGAAAAAGCAGAGATTGCATAAAAACATGCAATTTGATATATTCGAAAAGACCAATTAATTACAAGAGATAATTTGCTTTATAAAAGCAAAGATGCCTAAACCTAATCTTATCTTGAGCAACAAGATAGCTCGATAAGATAAAGATAAGATCCTAAAACCTAGGAATTAAATAATGCCTAAGTAAACTTATGCAAGCATAATTAAATATTAATTACACTAACATAAAGTAGCCCTCAAAGTGGAAAACACACATGTGAAAAAAAGCTAAAGACCCTTTTATACTATAGTCAAATAAAAATTATCTAACAATCAACACATATACATCCTAGAACTCCCACTACACGGGTAATGCCTAATTTAGAACCAACAATAGATTTCAAAATTCCATCAATATTATTCACAAAAAGGATTTGGTTGATTTCCTCTATAACATCTAATCTTGAAGAATACCCACTTATCTACAAATCTATAAATAAAACTACTACAAAGGATATATTTCAAACTAAACTATGTCATTCCCCAACAGCAACTAGTGTTCAAGTTGTAGCAAGACTTTCAACTCCAATAACCCAAATAAAAAAATCTATCAACATCTAACTATTCAACCCCAAGGTCAAACAAGGTAGCAATAGATGTAATATTCTTGAACTAAAGGAAGATCAAACAAACAACTATACATATAGCAAGGAAGCATGCTCAAAGCCACTGAACATCTCTTGTACTCTTCAAAATAGAATTTAAAACCACATTTTAAGACCCAAGCATGAGGAGAAAAAATAAAACATAATCATGCACCCATTACTCAAACAAGTCCTCAAAAATAAAATCATAACTCGATATTCATTCATGGGAATAGAGGACACAAAGAAATAATGCATCTAAAAACCAAGTGGGAAGTACCTATCAAATTATTCACTTGAAGTAGACCTCCTTAGAATAGGGTGTGAAATTGTTCCACTTGTGAATCATAATATCCTCAAAAATTCCAAGTTGAACTCACATCTAGCTCTAGGTGTAAGCTCCTTGGTCTTTCTTCAAAAAACCAAGTCGAGAGACTCACTTTACCAACCTCGCCCAAATTTAGTATAGGTGCATAACTTATCATCCCATGCTAGCCAATTTCCAACTATAAATCTACAATAACCAAAATTTTACAAAGTAAAATTATCACAACACTCATCTCTAGTAGATTTTCCTCCCAAATCATGACCAATGCTCCCAATACATAATGGGAAAGAGTGCAAACTCTAGGAACTCCTTATGGCTCCATGATTTACATCTTCATCAAAGAAGATTGTTTATCTCTAATTGAAATTTAAGCTAAAATTCATCCACATCATGCCAAAACATCAACAAGTAATCAATATTCCATCATGGAACAATAACACCATGCTCTAAACCAAGGATCATCTATATAAAATTGACAAATCATATACCAAGAACTCCAAGAGCTCTCTATGGCAACAATTTGTCTATATTTTTAAATAACATGAAGCTAATCATCCTCTATCAACATAACAAAAATTTCAACAATTTCTTGTTGCTCACATGAAGTAGGAAACAAGATATCTTCATGACACCAACATCCATGATAGAAGATCATTCATCACAAGGTGATAATCCACATCACTATTGAAGTTCTCACAAAAAGTGATTTAGAGCTACACATAGCACCATGATAAACATCTCTTAATTGAATATCACACATGGCCCTCATATAATCAAAGATCTCAATTGCACACTAGGATATCCCAAAGGGAAAAGTGAAACCATGATCTCCAAACAAAGAAGATAACTTTATGTAACCATGCAAAACTCCCACTAAAATGTTATTTGGAGCCTATCATGCTAGCATCATTATTTTCTACATGTTCCAAAAAATACAATTGCAAGTGACCCAAAGTATTGCAATAAGAATCATTAGTACTCCAAGAATCCATCTCTATTTCTCACTATAGGGAACATGCCAATGCACTAACATGGATGAAAATCCAAACAACAATCAACCACTCCATGTCATCGAACTATATATAACAAGACCGTCCTACACACATGACACTAATAGCACTTTAAAGATCCACAACTATTTTTTCATGTAATGTGAAAGTACAAATAACCCACAAAATCCACATGTATGAAATCCCAAAGGTGATCGAATAAACATGTTCAATTATTCGACTAAAACCAAAAAAACATAAAACTCACAAATGTCAAGCAATGCAATAAATATATTCAACACTGCTTAGTAACAAGAAAATTAAATTTATAGAATGGCTCCACTTTGAGTGCTCTAGGAAACATAATGTTGGATTCAATTGATTATTTCCCATCACTCCTTGCTTCATCAAGATATTATGAGTCTTTGGTCAATGATGACTTTATTCCTAGTTTTTTCTTGTGTGATCCAAAGGGTATTTATTTTGTTGTAGTGGTCATAGTTGGTCATAGTGCATCTCTAGGCTTGCCTCCTTCAGTTATGGTGGCTTGTCTTGTTGTGGTTCATTCTACTGAGGCACCCCCATGGTGTCTAAGAGAAGATGCCTTTTATTTTTTTCAAGGGTTATTCACTACCTTGGCTAGGTTGGGGTCCATTCTACTAACCTTATTCATTACAAGAAGTCCTCGTCATGTTATTAATCCTTACCTATCCTCATTTGTGGACAAAATGTGATTGATGATGAAAAATGTTTTTCTTCTATTGGATTAACATTCATATTTAATTAGTTATGACCCTCTCTTCTTAACTTGCATCAAAGGGTGTTATAATCCTAGAGGCCTCTCATGGAACACAAATTGAGCTCTATCCTTGTACTAGGGGTTTTTTCATTGTGAATTTTTAATCAACTATGAATAAGGTGATATTGGATTTTAAACTATGGATATGGCGTCAACATTCCCTCTCACTCAAGACTATTTTCCCTTTATTCAACCCTCTTTTTTAACCCCTCAATATCATGCATGTTTGGGTTAAATTATCTAATCTCCCTCTCCATTTTTGGGATCTATCCTGCCTTGAAGATAATGACAACAAGATTGGCCATTTTCTTAGGATTGATGTTGCTTCAAATTTTAGACACACCATCTTTACTCGTATATTAGTCGACATTGATATTTCCAAGGATCTCCCCAAGGATATCATCTTTATGGTGGAGGATAGGCCCTAGAATCATCTTCTCAATTATGAGGTTCTTCCCTTCCATTATAAAAAAATGCCTTTCTAATAGTCACCTTACTTTTGATTGCCCACACTCTCATTGTAGTGTGGTTGTTTCAACTACTTGGTGGTGGAATTCCCATCTCAAGCACTTGATTGTTGGTTATTTTTCTGACTCTAAGGATTGTTGAGCTCATGCGGCTTCTTCAAATTTTGATGAACTTGCTCAAGGTGTGGATCCTTGTGTGGTTGGTGTAACTTCTTCACCTTCTTCACTTTGTAATGGATCAACTTCTACTAACCCTATTCTAGTAGTTGCTCCTTCTTCTAAGCTCGATACATTTAGGGAGTGTATCAGTGGAACCAGTGTTCCTTTCTTTCCTTTGGTATCTATACATCCTATGTCTTCTTCAAATGGATGCTCTTCGTCTCTACATGTGGTGGAGCAAGTGAAGGTGATGATAGAGGTTTCTCCTCTCCTCTCCCCTTGGTTTGAGGATTTAGAGAATGATGTGTCCTATACTATCATCTAAAGAAGGAAGAGAGGTTTTTCTAAAAATGTATATTTTTTTAATACACATCTTTTAGGTGTGAGGACTACTAGGTGAAGGCATGGTGTGGTGTAGGCAACTAATCCTTTGGTTGCTTTGGGTTGGCTATTTTTGTTAGGTGTCTATTATAGTAGGATAGATTGGTTGCAATTGGGTTGTTTTTTGGATTTTGTGTAGATTCCCCTTCAAAACCTAGTTTACCCGTATAATAAAATAATCAAATTAAAGATAATGTGTACATTCCCCATGATATTGACATCATATCAAAACTTAGATCCAAATAATTGTAAATCCATAATAGAGCAACTATAGTTTAATAACCCAACAAGCATCACCACAAAAAATTAGTAAGTGACCAATCACATATCAACACTTTCACATATAGGAAAGCAATAAAACACTTTGTCAAACCATGCACAAAGCATGCATGCAAATCTAAAACTATCTTTATCCATAAAATATTCAAAAATTACAATCTAAAACATAGTCTTCCACAAATCTACAAGTGAAATTTTTTTATTAACATGTAAAACTTGTAAAATCATAAATTTCATCTAAATCTAAAAACACTAAATCTATAAACTAAAATAATAAAATATCACATATATATATATAATACCACGTATTAAAAAAATTTGTAAACCTCGTTAGATCCAAGCGACATAAATATGCAACATGCAAGTAAAAATATTCAAAAGGATCAAGGGTTTTCTAGGAAATCCAAGTCACCAAAATGCCAACTCATAACCTTCATCAAATAAATGCAAAATAGAGGAACAATGTTGCCCAAGATCTCGTTGATCACCAAAAGAACAACTCCACAACCTACATGTATCTAGGGGCTAATCATCTAGTACTCTCCATGCCAGGGGCTAGAGCTAAGCTTCTAACATAAACACTCCAAAAAATAGACAAAATAACCAATACTCTTCCATGCAAGAGACCAAAGACAGGCACCCAACATGAATACTCTTCCATTACACATAGTTATAGGGTAAAAGAACACAACAACCACGCTAGAAGATAGTCCACATACTACCAAATAGGAACTGTAGGTCGTAACCATGTAACATGCAAACACATGACCAAATCTAAGATCTTCCACCTTAAGCATCCAAAGCCCAATGTTGGTTCCATTAAACCTTTACCACTCTACAAGTGCTTTCCATACCTCTTCCTAAAATAAAACAAGATGCACTACAAAACTCTCACTAAAAAAGGATCAATAATTAGCTCACCACTTCATAAAAATTCTTACAAGCTTGCTAGACTAAAAATAAAAATAGAGGAATATCCAAAAACTCAAATTATGATAAATCCATCACATGCAACATGCAACCCACATGTAAGCACATATGAGCACATGCAACCTACAAAACCAACCAACTACTATGATACCAGATCTAAGGAAATATGTCCACAAACCCCTTAGCAATTTTTACTCAAAATTAAGCTTTTTTACTATATATGTAGGTATCTCCACATTGATATTATCAAGAGAAATGTATAGAAACCAATGTACAAAAAAATAAAAAACATAACGGTTGCAAAATGGCACTTAGAAGAATGAGAGAGAGAGATAGAGAATAAATGCCAAAACAAGAAAAAGAAAGATACAAATATACTCTAAGAAAACCCTTTCAAAAAAACTTAACCTCGAAACCACATTGAAGTCAATGTATTCCCAACACCATAATTGCAATACAATATTGAGCTTCATGTCTTCCATGGAGATCAACACCTGCAACCTAGGAGAAAACTAGTAACATAACCTTGTGGTATGCACTCCATAATGCCTCCATCTCAAGCCCTCAAGATTTAGATTTAAAGAAGCCTAGAAACCCACCAAAAAATAAAAACAAGGTCTCAAAATACAATGATAAGAATTCTTGCAACCCACTACAAGAGAGTTGCCTCCAAAATAGAATTTAACACCCCACAAAAGCACATTTTACCTCTATCATGCAAGTTGGCATGTGTAACTCCCAAGTAGTTCTCATGAAGCACTACACTTGCATTTTATCTAATAATAGAATATGTTCTTACAAGTTGACTATATAATCCCTCATCAATGCTTCATTACAATAGTATTTCAAGTTCCCTAGAGAATAATAAATAGGTGTCTTATTTGTCTACTCCATGATCCCTCGATGTACATAGGTTATTTACCCACCTACAAATAGTAAAGTAGACCTTGGGATATAGAAGGTAAGCACACCTAATCCTAAAACTTTGAAGGCCAAGTTTTTAACTAAGGGGTTTTCCCAAGGTTTATTAGTTTCTCTCTTTTATGTGTTTGTTCTTTCTTTCTTTCTTACTGTGTATGGCTTATGCTAGAATATTGTTGAAATTTGTATAAATCAAATAGCTTGTGACACCTCCTCCAATAAATTTAATGTAGGGAATTATCTATATTACCTTACAATCACGTGCTCTGCATAATTAAATCAAACTACATGGACAAATGTAGTGTTGTTTTTATTAGATGGACCAAAATACATA
Source organism: Sequoia sempervirens (assembly GCA_007258455.2). Lineage (NCBI taxonomy): Eukaryota > Viridiplantae > Streptophyta > Pinopsida > Cupressales > Cupressaceae > Sequoia > Sequoia sempervirens. The sequence continues at coordinate 246,257,314 of VDFB02000013.1, read as the reverse complement.
GATGAATGCAATGTTTATTCTATTAATTTTAAAACTACTTTTATCATAAAAACATGTTTTGTTTATCCTAAGAAATATCATGCTCAACACATTCTTTTGTACAAAACTACCACATCAACAACTATGATGTGAAGTGGGCACATATAGTGAAAAATCCTAAATATTCCTTTAATTCTAACTCAATTGTCTTATATAATTGGAAAACTCATAATTTCACACCATACACTCCACCTAATTGGATCAAAATAAATATGCAAATATAGTATTTATTTATGAGTTCGAGTAGAGAATACTAATGAAGCAATATTTATTTTATTGCTTATGTAACTATTTTTATTGCTAAAACCATGATTTGTTTCATAAGAAATTATCATCCCCAACTCTTGCTTGAAGTGCAAAACCATGCACATCAACAACCATGGTGATAGAAAGCAATATGGATCAAACCACACAAACTAGTGAAATATTTATTCTACTAGTTGGATCAAACTATATTGATGAATGCAATGTCTATTCTATTGCTTTTATAGTTATTATCATCTTCAACGCCATGTTTTCTTTTTCTTTTTACAAAACTGCCACATCAACAACTATGATGAAAAGTGGGCACATATGATGAAAAAAAGCCCAACTTTTATCATCAAACCTTATTTATAATTGCTTTTCTAATGCCAAATCCCAAGCACCCCCATTTAATATTAAATTGATTGTTGGAGAGAACTACATCAATGGGTGCATTGTTTATTTTATTATTAAAAAAATTATCATCAAACTTATCTTTTTTGTAAGGAATATCATTATTCAAACCATTATTTGTACAAAACTACTACATCAACAACTATGATGTGAAATGGGCACATAATGAAAAAACACAAAAACTCTAATTCAATTTTTTAAATAACTCTCTTAATGTCACACATCATGCACTCCACCTAGTTGGATAAAAATGTGAGAAAGTATAGTATTTATTTTAATTGTTGAGCTAGAATACTAATGATGCAATATTCATTATATTGCTCCTTTAGTGCAACTACTTTTATTGCCAAAATCATTTTGCATTTAGTAAGACATTATCATACCCAACTCTTGTTTTAAGTACAAAACCATGCACATCGGCAACTATGTTGATAAAAAGTAACATGGCATTCCCTTCATGATTTTATGCCACATCAACAACTATATTTTATTGGTTGGATTGAATTAGATTTATGAATGTCATTTATTCTATTATTTTTACAACTTTTCTCATTGCTAAAACCCTACTTTCTTTTCATTTTCTAAGGAATATCACTACTCAAACCATTCTTTCATACAAAACTACCACATCAACTATGTAAAATGGAAAAGAAAACCAACTCTTTTTATAAGCGTAAAATCCCAAGATTTAATATATCCGGTCTAATTGGATCCAACTACATGGACAAGTTTAATATCTATTCTATTGGCTAAGCAAACTATTTTATTATTATTACAATTACTTTTATCTTCAAACTCTTCATTTACTAAATGAATATCATTTTTCAACCCTATCTTTTGTATACCACATCAACTATGCACAATGAAAAAAAACTTCTCTTATCAAGTTTTGTTTATAACTAATTTATAACTACTTTTCTAGTGTAAAATCCCAAGATTTAGCACCACTATAATTTGGATCCAGCTACATGCACAAGATTAATATTTATTCTATTGATTGTGCAAACTATATCAATTAATAAAGTTATTTTATTGCTATTATAATTACTTTTATCTTCAAACTCTTAATTTTCTAAAGAATATCATTACTCAACCCTATCCTTTCTACAAAACTACCACATCAACTATGTACAATGAAAAAATCCAACTTTTACCATCAAGTTTCCTTTATAATTAATTTATAACTACTTTTTTGGTGTAAAATCCCAAGATTTATGGACAAGTTTAATAATTATTTTATTGGTTGAGCAAACTACATCAATTAATAAAGTTATTTTATTGCTATTATAATTACTTTTATCTTCAAACTCTTAATTTCCTAAGGAAGATCATTACTCAACTCTATCCTTTGTACAAAACTATCACAACAACTATGTACAATTAAAAAAAACCAACTTTTTATTATCAAGTTCCATTTATAATTAATTTAAACTACTTTTCTGGAGTTGGCTTGGGCCGTGGGTTTGCTCCCCATAGGTCTTGGGTTCACTCTCGCGGTTGACCGGTGGGCCTATATGCGGGCTATGGTGTCCACTTGCAGGGGGCTAGTCTCGCCCTAGCTCGCCCCAAGTACCCAAGGTATGGGCTGCTAGGCCATTGGGTTGAGTCGCAGGAACACCTTTGTTGCATAAAAAAAAAATCTCAAAATTTAGCACCACTTTAATTGGATACACCTACATGAACTTTTATTCTATTGGATGAGCAAACTACATCAATGAGAATTATTTTATCGCTATTATAATTACTTTTATCTTCAAACTCTTCATTTCTTAAAGAATATCATTACTCAACCCTATCTTATGTACCAAACTAAGCACATCAACAACTATGATGTGAAGTGGATATATATAATGACAACCAAACTCAACTTTCACCATTTAACTTTTATAACTACTTTTCCAAGTGTCAAATTGTAAGCACCCCCACCTAGTTGGATCCAACTATATAGATAAATTCAATATTCATTCTATTGATTGCAGAAAATTGTATCAATAAATATTTATACCATCGCTATTATAACTTCTTTTATTGTCATGCTTGCTTTAATTTCTAAAAAAATATCATTAATCAACTCATTCTTTTGTACAAACTGCCATCATCAACCATTGTAATTTAAAATGGGCATAAAATCTCAAATTGTCTTTTAATTCCTTCCTCTCATTTGTTTCCTCTCATCTCTATTTTTATTTTGATCAAAGGGTTTTTATATCCAACTCGCATGATCTTTTAACTATCTAAAGCAAGAGCACAAGTCTCATGCCGCAACCTATTCAATTTAGAGGCAAGGGTTAAGAGATAGGGATTGAGCAATATCCAATTACACCAAAGTTTGTGGCACCATCCCCCATTTCATCCCTTTTGATATCAAGATCTTGTACATAAAACTTGATTTCTAGTAGACTCATTTAATTCTATTCGACTTCACCAATACCAAAGACCCATTAACATATATCTTGATATTTATTACCGTACTTCTATTTTATATAACATATAATCACAAAAACTATGATGTAAATTCCACATATGTAATGACAAAAGACAAAATCATATCCCAAACAACCTTATAATCCTAAGTAGAATCAGATTAGGAAAATCTAATTTGAGGAATTTTGCAAGTTTTTCAAGATTAATAGATGGACGGAAAGATGAATTTAATCAAATGGCGTTGAAGATTAAGAATTTCCTACAACATTTGTTTAAAAATCATTTTAAAAACTAAATTACAAATTCCACTTGTTACAATGGCAACAAAAATTGTTATCATCACAATTGACGTCACACATTTTCACTGTTTTAACTTTCAGAAAAAGATAGCTTTTCACCTAAAGCCTGAACCACTTTGTAAGAGATTGACATCGCATAAACATAGGACACAGCTCATACCTTTCAAAGAAAAAGCAAAAAGCCATGAATGAACACTATAAAATATCAATGAATGATTGTTCCATTTGGAATGTACTTGATCTGCCGGTAACCACACACATCCAATTATTTGACAACCAGACAAATTAAAGCCATTTACCATGTACTGTACATGTGATTCAGACTAACACCCATCTAAAATACTGCAGTTGTCTTTTGGCTGGAATCCAACTGTCATTTTCAGTAATGTCAGCTTTAACTTTACAGTTGTTTCACAGACAGTAAATTGTTTCCAGGCTTTGTTATCACATTGGTCCTTTACCTAAGCAAAGAGATCCTTTACACATCGGTCCTTTACCTAAGCAAAGGGATCCAACAAAATAGGATCTACAGCATTTCATTTTGCCATGAAACAGTGTTGAACAGAAATTAAAAAAACAGAGAAAAACCACATTTCATGAGCTGATCTTTTTTTCCCAAAATGCAAATAAATTTATTCCGAATAATCAAAACAGTCTCTACATAAAAACCATAAACAAGTGAGCCATATCATACAACAATGGAGGGCCCAATAATGGATCTATCTCAGAGCTCCAACACAGTGGAATCACCAGAGACTAAAGAATAATAGCAATGTCGGTCTAATAACAACATCAACAACAATAAAAGATGTTTTATGCAGAGTAGCAGAAACTAAGCAGCCAATGTTGTGTGATCTGAAAGCGATCCACACAACAAAAATAATAATGTCGGATCTAAAATCTAACCTGCTACTGAAACGAAACTAACCAAAAAAGAAACACACACTAAGCGGTGATCCCGGAGCTCAGAAGAGGAAGAAAGTGGCGACGCCAGCAGCTGCAAAAACGGCCATTTTCTCTAGAGTAACCATGGATCCGCCACTGGAGGCGGCTTCAGGGGATGCAACAGGGGAACTGGTGGTGGTAGTAGGGCCGGGTGGGCTTGCGACCGGCGATGACTCAGGGGTGGCAACGGCAGGTGAAGCTGCAGTGGGAGTGACGGCAGGGGTGGCGGTAGGGGTGGTGGCAGGTGGAGTGGCGGCGGGAGGGGTGGCAGCGGGAGGAGTGGCGGTGGGAGGGGTGGCGGCAGGAGGAGTGGCAACAGGGGTGGCGGCGGGTGGAGTAGAGACGACGGTGGGAGGTGTAGCAACAGGGGCCTTTGCAGGGGGGGAGGACACAACTGGTGCTGCTGCGGGTGGCGTGGCAGTGGTGGTGGGGGGAGTGGCGGTGACGGTGGGAGGAGCAGAGGTGGTAACAGGGGCCGCCGCCTTAGGTGCCGGTGAAGTTGTGGGTGTCGCTGTAGGAGCCTGCTGTGTAGAGAGCGCAACCAGTGCCATGAGAACAACCACTACAATCGCAGATCTGGCCATTTTTTGATCTGATGGTGAGATTCGAACACTCGACCACTGAATACAAACCCAAAAGACAATGCTGCTTCTGCTTCTGGTGCTTGGATGTAATGGTGCTTCTCCTTCTCGCCCTCCGCTTTCTCTGTGTAAGGCGTAGAAAGATAGGAGACGCGCTTCAAAGTTGTGGAGTTTAAGAGTGAGGAGATTGTGGACAGGATTGTGGCCTCAAATATAGGCCTCCAGGACTCTGCTCTCATGGGCCCCAGGCCCAGCCTACCACTTTGGGAATTAAAAAGTTTTTCTTTAATTAAATAATAAAAAGTGACTAAATTTTATTTAATGGGGCATCCGATGCAGTTCATGAGTTGGCTGGGGACTGGGCATTAAACGGCGTGTTATTTGTGATTACCGTTGTAATTCAAGGGTGGGTTTTAGCGGGGTAGTTTAGGGCTTTTTTCATTTTTCTTTTTGGGTTTTACTTAATTTTGCGTTTACTTTGGGGGGCAGAAGGGTTTGCTCTCCGTGTGGACCATTTTGGTAATGAGTGCTTTCCCTTGCACACCCACATGGATTGCATGTGGGCACGCTTCAGCTTCTCTTTCGCTTTCACCTCATTAAAATCACAATATCATTGTAGATTTTTATTTACTCCAACCAAATATTTATTTATGACGATTTTATGTTAAATTCAATTTTTTTGTAATCTGATTTGGGAATATGAGTTTGTTATATATATATTTTTTAAGCGGGTATTTATTCCATCAAAATTGTGTGGCCTCATCTTTTATAGGGTTGAGGATCTTGTACTCAACAAGACATATTCGTTGGTAGGTTCATTAGAATCATCTTATTTCATAAGCAAATCAAAATCTCTTTAATATTTGATTTGGAAATATGAATTTAAGTTATATTTATTTTGTTAGAGGGTATTTATTCCATCAAAATTATGTGGCCTCATCATTTATAGTGTTGAGGACCTTGCACTCAACAAGACATATTTATTGGTAGATTCATTAGAATCATGTTACTTCATAAGCAAATCAAAAGCCCTTTAATATTTACTCAAATTTTGTAATAGTTGGCATGAGTTTTCCACAGTCCATCAATAAGAATTGTGTGCTTCTGGTTTACACTGTGTATATTTTTAATTCAACGTTTGAGATCACACCCAGTGATTCATCATTAGGAAGAGGAGAAAAAAAATATCACTTGGTGTAATCTGAAAGATTGAATTTCAAAGTTTGTAATTTGTGTAGAAATATTTATATCATTTTAAAAAAAAAAAAAGTTATTTGTATATTTATTTATAAATAAGGAATTTTTATTTTTAGCCTCAACCTTTCAACTAGATCCACTTTTAAAATCATGTTCCATTTACTTTATAATTATTTATAGTAATCAAAGCTTATGATTAATTAGTTTTTCATAAGGCCACAAATAATATTTCAAGAGACTTGAACACAATAATATATTTGCCTAAAGTTATATGTAACTTTAATAAATGAGGGATATGTCAACTTAGTTTTACTTTTCTAAATGGTCTTTTTACTATTTGTACGAAAGAAAGGCATAAACTTAGATTTTTTTTTCCTTTCATTTTGGATGTTTTTCCATTTGTTTGTTTATAATGTAATAATCAATGTATAAGTGGCATACTTTTGTGTATAAGTGACATTAGAATCATCTTACTTCATAAGCAAATCAAAAGCCCTTTAACATTTACTCAAATTTTGTAATTTGTGTAGAAATTTTTATACCAACTTAAAAAAAAAAGTTATTCGTTTATATATTTATTTATATATAAATAAGTAATTTTTATTTTTTAGTTTCGACCTCTCAACTAGGTCCACTTTTAAAATCATGTTCCATTTACTTTATAATTATTTATAATAATAAAAGCTTATGATTAATTAGCTTTTGATAAGGCCACAATTAATATTTTAAGAGACTCGAACACAATATTATATTTGCCTAAATCGATTTGGCTAAAGTTATATATAACTTTAATAAATGAGGGATATGTCAACTTAGTTTTACTTTTATAAATGGTCTTTTTACTATTTGTATGAAAGAAAGGCATAAACTTAGAAGTTTTTCCTTTCATTTTGGATTTTTTTTCATTTGTTTGTTTAGAATGTAATAATCAATGTATAAGTGGCATATGTTTGTGTAAATGTTGGCAAAATAAGTAGATCCAAGTATGAATTTAATTTCCTACATCTCAAATATCTAGATCTAATGTATAATTTATCCATCCATTTCCTTAGGTCAAATTTATGCCTCCATAAATGAACCTAGTTCATATCTACACCATGGATTCGACCCTTGAACCTTAAAATGTAAAATTCAAAATGGGTCAAAGTTGACCCCTTCCTAACTGATCATTTATCTATCAACTTGAATGCAAATCATTTGAATTTGTACACTAAAGTATTGTATAAAAGCATAAAGCCTAATTCAATTTTAGGTATCCAACTCCTCCAATATTCATAGAGTATTTGCATCATCTATTAAGGAGCATCATGGTGCAACATTGCAACGTTAGCTAGCATCAACATCATAGTAATAGACTAGGCATACTCCATGGTTACTTGGCATTTCTTTCATCCTTGTTCAAATCATTGATTTGGCACAAGGGGTTTGACTAAGAGGAATATCCCTTGCATAACAAACTCCAAAAGTATATGTAGATGTCCCCAAGTTGTACACACAAGTTCAAATCTGTTGGGAAATGAGGTGTCTCAACCTTGTTGCATATTTCCCATAATAGTTATTTTCATTTAATATTTTCCTACAGCTGTTACACATTGTTGATGCTTTGAAAATTGGTTTATTAGGTGTCATAAGATGCTCACATAGTGGGATATTATGAAAGGCCTATTTTTAGGCATATTATGACAAAAATTATGACATCTGTAAGGGTCAAAAATAGGGGTTTTCATTTTGGACGTGAGAGCTTATTTTTAGACTGGAATCTTGTTGGAGAAGCCAAGCACATGGTTTTGTAAACCACTGGTGGTTTCTTGTATTGTTGGAGGTCTATAAATTGAAGGCTTGAAGAGTAGTTTTATATATGGAGTTTGCAGGTATTGTTATGCTGTTGGAATGCTACCGAAATTCTTCCAAAGTTGTTAACTGGTGATACTCCTATAAAAGACTTGCTCTGCAAGTGTATGAAATCTTGTTGTTGGATTTGAAATACATTGAGCAGGCTTTGGAGTGGGGTTTTTCTCCCAAAAGGGTTTTCCCCACGTATAGCTGGTGTTTTGTGTTTCACTATTTATTTCATGTTTTGAATGTGCTGATTTTCTGTAACTGCTTGATCAAGTTTTTTAAATTTTGCATAATCTCTTCTCAAGATTGGCATAGGAAATTGTTTCTGCTACTCTAATTTCCTTACAAGTGGTATCGGAGCTTGATCACCTTTGGTTTTAGTTGTGGGTTTGTTGGCTTTTTTGAGCTAATCAAGGTTTTGAGTGGGAGCTTGTGCAAAGGATACTTTGTGATCTTGTTGCAGATATATTTTTTGAATGGCGAGCATATCTGGGAGGATTGAGGTAGAGAAGTTTTTCGGTACGAACTTTGAAATGTGGAAGTTGAAAATGGAAGACTGTTGATTGATCGGGATCTATGGGATGTAGTGGATGCAAATGTCCAGAGGCCTACGGATGCAGCTTTGGCTGCAAAATATGATGTAATGGATAGAAAAGCTAAAGGTCTCATTAGACTGTGTCTTGCAGATTCAATCCTGATAAATGTCCACGAAGAACCCACTTCAAAGGATCTTTGGAAGAAGTTGGGTGAGATATTCCAAGCCAAATCTCTAGTAAATAAGATTTTCTTGAGGAAGAAGTTGTATTCCTTGAGAATGGAAGAAGGTGGACGAATTTCTGAGCATCTCGAAACATTCAATATGTTGGTGACTCAGTTGACCTCAGTTGGGGTTAAGATGGATGAAGAAGAAAGGTGCCAGACTTTTTTGTGTTCACTACTAGACTCATGGGACAGCCTTTTCATGGCCATTGGGAGCACTTATGTCATCTTGAAGATGGAGGATGTTGTTGGTTCTCTACTCTCCAAAGAGATGAGAAGGAAGGTCTCTCTGAACACCAAAGAGGCTTTGAGTGTTCGAGGAAGACAAAAAGAACAAGGCAAAGATGAGAAGCAGCGTGGCCATTCTAAGTCCAAAAATAAGGGGAGATCAAAATCTCTTGGTAAGTCCAAGGTAATATGTTGGAACTATGGCAAACCCACACTTCTTAAAGGACTGTAAAGAAGAGAAGAAAAAGAAGAAGAAGAAGCAAGATTCTGATTCTGATTCTGAAAAGGAAGATGGAGATGCCTTTATTGCAGCCTTGGCCACTCGTGCAGGTGATAATGTATGGTTGATAGACTCAGGTGCATCTTTCCACATGACTCCTAAAAAAAACTGGTTTAGTAAGTATGAAAATTATGATGGTGGTAAGGTGTATTTGGGTGATGATTCTTTCCTTGATATTGTTGGTCGTGGTAGTATTCATGTGAAGTTTACTGATGGTAGAGTTAGATGATTTGATGGTGTCTTGCATATCCCAGGACTAGCAAGAAATTTATTATCTATTAGCAAGCTAATAGATGCGGGTGTGCATGTACAATTTTCTGAAGCAGGTGTGAAAATGGTGAGAGGTGCTATGGTGATAGCAAGAGGAAGTAGATTGGGTACATTGTTCCAACTCGATGCATGCACAGTTGAGTGCAATAGCACTTCTGATAAGATTAAGCTAGAAACTACTTCGCTAAAAAAAGAAAAGGTTTCCTCTTCTGCGGATGGTCGTGGCTTTTGGGTACCCAAGGTTGCTCTGTCTACTGAATCAAAGTTTCCTGTAGAGAAGACCATGTTGTGGCACCAAAGGCTTGGCCACATTGGAGAGAAGGGTTTAAAAGCCCTGAAAAATAAGAACCTCATTGAGGGGTTGAATGATTGCAATCTAGAGTTTGATTTCTGTGAACATTGTATTTATGGTAAACAGAACCGCGTTCAGTTTTACTCATCTTCTCATAAGTCTTCATGTATCTTGGATCTAATTCACTTTGATGTATTTGGTCCTATTGATGTTTCTTCTATTGGTAAATCAGTTTATTATGTTACTTTTATTGATGATTTCAGTAGGAGAACATGGGTATATTTTTTAAAGAGTAAATTTGAAGTTTTCAGTCATTTTAAGGAGTTCAAGGCTATGGTAGAAACTCAGACTGGAAAGAAAATTAAATGTTTGAGAACTGACAATGGCGGTGAGTACTATTCTGTAGAATTTGACAGATCTTGTACAGATTGTGGGATTAAAATACAAAAGACAACTCCGTATTCTCCGCAGTAGAATGGAGTTGCAGAAAGAATGAACAGAACGTTGATGGAGAAGGCTAGGAGTATGTTGAGTGGAGCTGATCTAGAACAAAATTTTTGGGTTGAAGTTGTTTCCACTGCTTGTTATTTGATAAATAGATCTCCTAGATCAGTGCTTGTTGATAAAACGCCAATGGAGGCGTGGTCGGGGAAAAAGCCTTCACTTAGACATCCGAGAGTTTTTGGTTGTGAGGCATATGCACATGTGCCTAAGGAGAAGAGAAAAAAATTGGACTCTAAGGTTGTCAAATGTATCTTCATCGGCTACAACTATGGTGTGAAAGGATACAAGATTTGGGACCCTATTGCACAAAAGGTAATTTATTCCAGAAGTGTTATTTTTAGAGAGACTAAATCTTCTCCTATTAATTTTCAGCCAGAACAACATAAAGAAATTGAATAGGAAAAGGATGTGGTTCAAATTCCTTCTACGCCTGAGGAAGTTGAAATGATACCCCAAAATAGACAAGAAGTTGAGGAGAGCTCATCAAGCTCTGAAGAGGAGGAAGAAGTGGAATAACCTCCACCTCAGCTTGTTCTACAAGGCAAAGGCAACCACCTCAAAGGTATGGGTATTCACCTGATGATTGGAAGTGTATATTTGCTTTGAGTACTAACGTTGATGAACCGAGATCTATGCAAGAGGCATTGGATATGAATGATGCAGAGTCCTAAAAATTAGCCATGGATGAAGAGATGGCAGCTCTTAAAAGGAATGAAACATGGGACCTTGTACCATTGCCCGAAGGTCGAAAATATGTTGGATCTAAATGGGTGTTTAAGAAAAATATTGGTTCAAATGGAAATGTTGAAAAGTATAAGGCACGGTTGGTTGCGAAGGGATACTCTCAGGTTGAGGGTATTGACTATGGTGATATTTTTTCTCTTGTTGCTAAAATGGCATCCATTCAGTTTTTATTATCTATTGCAACAACTTATGATCTAGAGGTGGAACAAATGGATGTGAAAACTATGTTCCTTCATGGTGATTTGGAGGAAGAAATTTATATGGCACAGCTAGAGCACTACGTGGTAAAAGGTAAAAGCAAGTTGGTATGTAAGTTAAAGAAATTTTTGTATGGCCTTAAACAAAGTCCTAGGATGTGGTACCAAAATTTTGATACATATGTATTGAGTTTGGGATTTGTGCGGTCTAAATCTGATCACTATGTATATTTTAAATCTGATGGTGATTATTTCTTGGTAATTGCTTTATATGTTGATGGCATGTTGTTTATTGGGAAAGGCAAAGGTTTGATTGCAGAATTGAAATCTCAGCTCTCTGTGAAATTTGAAATGAAAGATCTTGGTGCAGCAAAACACATACTTGGGATGGAGATTAGAAGAGATCGTGAGAACAAAAAGCTATGGCTTAGCCAGGGTAAGTATGTTTGTTCAATTTTGCAAAGGTTTAACATGCAGGATTGTAAACCACTTTGTGTTCCTGTTGGATTGGGAACAAAGCTCTCTATTTCACAATGTCCAAAATCCCCATCGGAGATGGAAGACATGAGCAGAGTGCCTTACCAGAGTGCAATAGGAAGCTTAATGTATGCTATGGTCTATACAAGACCAGACATTGCCCAAGCAATGGGAGTTCTTTCTCGTTTTATGTCTAATCCTAGAAGAGTGCATTGGGATGCAGTTAAGAGGGTCTTCAAATATTTGTTGGGTACAACAAAGTACTCTATATGTTTTCATGGTACAGGAGATCAACATTCCCTGAGTATTCATGGTTTTGTGGATTTAGATTGGGCTGGTGATGTCGATAGCAGAAGGTCCACCAGTGCATATGTGTTTACTCTTAATGGTGGTGCAATCAGTTGGATGATCAAGCAGCAGGCTGTGGTCGCTTTGTCCACTACTGAGGCTAAGTATATGGCAGCTACTCATGCCTGTAAAGAAGCCATTTGGTTGAAGCGTTTGTGTTCAGATATTGGATTGAAATAGGGTGCAGTTACAGTTTATTGTGACAGTCATAGTGCAATCTGCCTTGCGAGGAACCCAACTTTTCATGCCAAGACCAAACACATTGATGTTCAGTATCACTTTGTGAGAGATATGGTCGAGGATGGCAGGGTGAAGCTAGAAAAGGTAGAGATAGTGGCGAATGTTGCAGATGCATTAACTAAGCCCGTGAGCACAACGAAATTCAGGTGGTGTTCTGAGTCTATGGGCCTATTGGCCCCTAGCAATTGATCTATGACACCGTGGTGTTTTTCCCTTGGCCCTTGCAAGGTATTCAACAAGTGGGAGAATGTTGGGAAATGAGGTGTCTCAACCTTGCTGCATATTTCCCATAATATTTATTTTCATTTAATATTTTCCTATAGCTGTTACACATTGTTGATGCTTTGAAAATTGGTTTATTAGGTATCATAAGATGCCCACATAGTGGTATATTATGAAAGGCCTATTTTTAGGCATATTATGACAAAATTTATGACATCTATAAGGGTCAAAAATAGGGGTTTTCATTTTGGACGTGAGAGCTTATTTTTAGACTAGAATCTTGCTGGAGAAGCAAAGCACATGGTTTTGTAAACCACTGGTGGTTTCTTGTTTTGTTGGAGGTCTATAAATTGAAGGCTTGAAGAGTAGTTTTATATATGGAGTTTGCAAGTATTGTTATGTTGCCGGAATGCTAACGGAATTCTTCCAGAGTTGTTAACTGGTGATACTCCTATAAAAGACTTGCTCTACAAGTGTATGAAATCTTGTTGTTGGATTTGAAATACATTGAGCAGGCTTTGGAGTGGGGTTTTTCTCCCGAAAGGGTTTTCCCCACATATATCTGGCATTTTGTGTTTCACTGTTTATTTCATGTTTTGAATGTGCTGATTTTTTGTAACTGCTTGATCAAGTTTTTTAAATTTTGCATAATCTCTTCTTAAGATTGGCATAGGAAATTGTTTCTGCTACTCTAATTTCCTTACAAAATCCATAAGGAAAATGAATTATAAGTGATCCAAAGCACACAAACCATTTCCATAGACAAAGGTCGATTGTGAAGACAAAATTCAAATCTACAAGAACAAGGATTATTTCCACATGCTTAGAATTGAACCAAAGTATAGAACAAATCATTCTATAATATATCAAAGCACGCTAGTCCTAAATCTAATCATGGAGTATTGTTTTGGATCATTGAGCATAGTCTTCAACAAAGTATTTCATTGTTGCTTTCAAAGCTAGGTCTTTAATCCCCTCCTTTTAATTTTGAAAAGTGTTTGTATCATTGTTATTGTCTCAACTATTTTATTCTAGGATATTTTTTTGTTTTATTTACCTTCAATTATTTTAATATATTTACTTCACGAGCAAACCAAAAGCCTTTTAATATTCACTCAAATTTTGAAAATTGTATGGAAATTTTATACCAATTTTAAAGAGAAATTAATTCATTCATTCATTTTTAAGTAATTTTTATTTAGGTGTAACCTCATAATTAGGTCCACTTTAAAATCATGCTTATCAATAGTCATATTCCAATTTACTTTATAATTGTTTATAGTAATCATGACTTACAAATTAATTAACTTTTGGTAAGACCACAAACAATATTTCAAGAGACTCGAACACAATAATATATTTTCTTAAATCTCTTTGGCTAATGTTATGTATAGCTTTAATAGATGAGGGAAATCTCAAGTTAAGTTTTACTATTTTAAAGACCTTTTCACTATTTGTAAGGATGAAAAGCATACACTTAGAATTTTTTCCTTCCATTTGGATTTCCTTTCATTTGTTTGTTTAGAATGTAATGATTAGTGTATAAGTGGCATAGTTTTGTGTAAATGCTGGAAAAATAACTAGATGCATGTATGAATTTAACTTCTCACATCTCAAATATCTAGATCTAATCTTTAGTTTATCCATTCATTTCCCTATGTCAAATTTTTGCCTCCATAATTGAACGTAGTTCATATGTATACCATGGATTTAACCTTTGAACCATGAAATTTAAAATTCAAAAAGGGGCAAAGTTGACCCCTCCTAACTAATTGCTACCTATCGAGTTGAATGCAAAACATTTAAATTTGTACACTAGATTATTGTATAATAAGATAAACCTTGATTCAATTTTAGGTATCCAACTTCTCCAATATTCATAAAGTATTTATATCATCAGTTAAGGAGCATAATGGTGCAACATTACAACATCAAATAACATCAACATCATAGCAATAAACTAGGCATACTCCATTGTTACTTGGCATGTCTTTTATCCTTGTTCAAATCATTGATTTGGCACAAAGGGATTTGACTAAGAGGAATATTTCTTGCATAGAAAACTATAAAAGCATTTCTATATTTCACAAAGTTGCACACACAAGTTCAAATCCACAAGGAAAATGAATTATAAGTGATTCAAAGCATACAAACCATTTCCATAGACAAAGGTTGATTGTACAAACAAAAGTTAAATCTACAAGCACAAGGATTGTTTTTGCATGCTTAGAATTGAACCAACACAAAAAATAAATCATTCAATAATCTATCAAATCACACTAGTCTAAAATCTAATCATGGAGCATTGATTTGGATCATTGAGCACAGTCTTCAACAAAGTATTTTGAATTGCAACTTTCAAAGTTGTCTTTGATCTTCTTGTTTTTCATTTTGAAAAGTGTGTTTATCATTGTTATTGTCTCATCTATTTTATTCTAGGATATTTATTTGTTATTATTTATTCATTTTATTTACCTTCATTTATTTGAAAGGTTAAATGTTTTATTTCCTTTCACTGTGATGACTATCCTAGTGATGGTCTTCATGGTGGTTGTACTTATTTTATCACTCATGACAAGACTTGTTCACTTTCATGTAAGAGGTTATTACTCTCTATATAGATCATGGTGATCTCTCTTTTCTATCTTGTAGATCATAGTCTACAAATAATATATTTAGTGATGAGCATATTGATGCCTCTTTATCCTCTTATATATTGTGGTTGACGAATATTTGTTTCATGATAATATGGTTTATGATAAATATCCTATTAATACCCCATGATAGATTAATTTAATGGAAGTGGAGATGAAAAGGTATGTGTTAGATCATTTTATCTTTGTATTATGCGTCTACACATGATGATGGTACTTTGATACATGTCTTTGGTGATAATTTGATTAATAGAGCTAAATAATTGTTTGTTTCATGTCATGCTTCTTATACATCCTTCCATTCATTGTCATACTATTTAATATATCACTTTATTATGGGTCATAGGCTATGGTTTACTCATTATTTTTATTCTCCTCCTAATGGCTCTTCCTTAGTAGATCCCAAGGACTTTTATAAGAATCACTATGATACATAAAAAAAAATTGGAGACACATGATGATCCTCTCATTTTTCTTCAAATATATCTTTGATTGATTATGGTTACATTCTTTTATTCTCTTATTGAACAACCACGTGATTTAGATATACCTAGAGATAAAGAACAACTAGTGGATATCTTATAAATTTTAATTAGTATATGTGATACTAATATGTCATTAGTTAATGATACATCTTTTGCATCCTCTACCATTAACACATACATGACATAATGTATACACATATGAATATTGGATGTGTTGAGTTGGATATTTCACCTTATGTGAATTGTTTCATCATTAAAATTAATAATATAGAATTATATGTTGGTAAGTATGCACAAAATATTTGACCATAAGAGGATAATTTGAAGTTAGTCATAGATGGACAAAAAGATGGAATTTAATCATAGGATAATTTAACCCTATTGTACAAATGGTATTGAAGATTTAAGAATTTCCTCCAAGTTAGTCATAGATGGACGAAAAGATGGAATGTCTTTTATCCTTGTTCAAATCATTGATTTAGGTTTAACTAAGAGGAATATTGCTTGCATAGAAAACTCCAAAACAATTTGTATATATCACCAAGTTGCACACACAAGTTCAAATCCATAAGGCAAATGAATTATTAGTGATCCAAAGAACACAAACTATTTTCATAGACAAAGGTCGATTATGTAGACAAAAGTTGAATATGTACAAGCAAAAGGATTATTTCCACATGCTTATAATTGAACGAAAGTAGAGAAAAAATCATTCAATAATCTATTAAAGCACATTAATCCCAAGTCTAATCATGGAACATTAATTTGGATCATTGAGCATAGTCTTCAACATTTTATTTTTAAAAGTGTCTCTAGCATTATTATTGTCTCAACTACTTTATTCTAGGATATTTATTTGTTTTGTTTACCTTCAATTATTCTAGAATATAAATACTTCATGAGCAAACTAAAATCCCTTTAACATTTACTCAAATTTTGAAATTTGTATGGAAATGTTTATACCAACTTTAAAGAGAAATTTATTTATTTATTTATAAGTAATTTTTTTATTTAGTTTCAACCTCTCAACTAGGTCCACTTTTAAAATCAAGCTTATCAATAATCATGTTCTAACTTTCTTTGTAAATATCTATATTAATCATGGATCATGGATTAATTAGCTTTTGATAAGGCTACAAACAATATTTCAAGAGACTCAAACATGATATTATATTTGCCTAAATCTATTTGGCTAAGGTTATATATATCTTTAATAAATGAGGGAAATGTCAACTTAAGTTTTACTTTTCTAAATGGCATTTTTACTAGTGTATGAATGAAAAGTATACACTTAGAATTTATTCCTTCTATTTTAAATTTATTTTCATTTGTTTGTTTATAATGTAATGATTAGTATATAAGTGGCATTTTTTTGTGTACGTATTAAAAAATAATTAGATCCATGTTTGAATTTGACTTCCCACATCTCAAATAACTAGATCTAATCTATAATTTATCCATTCCTTTCCCTAGGTCAAATTTGTTCCTCCGTAAATGAACTATTTCATATCTACACCATGGATTTAACCCTCGAACCTTAAAATTTAAAATTCAAAATGGGTCAAAGTTGATCCCTTCCTAACTAATTGTTACCTATTGAACTGAAGGAAAAACATTCAAATTTGTACAATAGAGTGTTGTATAAAAGGATAAACTCTAATTCAATTTTAGGTATTTAGCTCCTCCAATATCTATGTATTGTTTGCATCATCTCTTAAGAGGCATAATAGTGCAACATTGCATCACCAGGTAGCATCAACACCATATAGCAACAAACTAGGCATACTCCATGGTTGTTTGGAATGTATTTTATCCTTTTTCAAGTCATTGATTTGGTGCAAGGGGTTTGACTAAGAGGAATATCCCTTGAATAACAAACTTCAAAAGTATTTGTATATGTCACCAAGCTGCACACATAAGTTCAAATCCATGAGGAAAATGAATTATATGTGATCCAAAAAACACAAACCATTTCCATAGGAAAAGGTCGATTATGTAGAAAAAAAATAAATTTAAAAGCACAAGGATTATTTTCATATGCCTAAAATTGAACCAAATCAAAGAACAAATCATTCAATAATCTATCAAAGCACACTAGTCCCAAATCTAAACATGGAGCACTAATTTAGATCATTGAGCATAGTCTTCAACAAAGTACTTCATTGTTTCTTTCAAAGCTAAGTCTTTGATTCCCTTCTTTTTCATTTTGAAAAGTGTGTTTTGCGCTATTATTGGACCTCAACTATTTTATTCTAGGATTTTTTTGTTTTATTTACCTTCAACCATTTGAAAGGTCAAATGTTTTATTTCCTTTTGATATGATGATTATTCTAGTGATGAGCTTCATAGTGACTATACTTATTTTATCACTCATGATAAGCCTTGGTTTCCTTCACAAGAGGTCATTACTCTCTGTGTAGATCATGATGATCCCTCTTCTCTATCTTGTGGATCATAGTCTACAAGTAATATATTTAGTGATGAGCATATTTATGCCTCTTTATCCTCTTATATTTTAATGTGGTTTAAGATCAAAATCCTCTTGATACCCCATGATAAAGTCATTTAATGGAAGTGGATATGAAAAGATATGTGTTAGATCATTTTTTATCTTTATATTATACTCCTACACATGATGACAATACTTTGATACATGTCTTTGGTGATACTTTGATTAAAAGAGCTAAATAATAGTTTGTTTCATGTCATACTTCTTATATATCCTTTCATTTATTGTTATATTCTTTCATAGATCACTTTATTATGGGTCATAGACTATGTTTTACTCATGATTTTTGTTCTCCTCCTAATGGCTCTTCCTAGTAGATCCCAAGGAATTTTCTTTGAATCATTATAGACAATTTTTTTGATGGATACATATGAGGATCCTCTCATGTTTTGTTCAAATGTATCTTTGAGTGATTGTGGAGCACATTCTTTTACGCTCTCTATTGAAAACCCACATTATTTAGACATAACTAAAGATAAAGAACAACAAGAGGATATATTATAGTTTTTACTTAGTATATGTGATGCTAATGTGTCATTAGTTGATGATACATCTTTCAAATCCTCTACCACTAACGCTTATGAAATAATGTATACACATATGAATATGGGATGTTTTGATTTATATATTTCACCTTATGTGAACTACTTCATAATTAGAATTAACAATCTAGAATGTTATGTTGATAAGTATGCACAAAAGGTTTGACCATAAGAGTACACTACCAAAGTATTCCATAACTCTTTGGCATATGAAATTTTGACTTATCCTTCACCAAATAGATTTGTAGCACCTTGTTTCAAAAATTATGATGGTGGAGGTGATTCATTGTGACATTACAATACTTCCAAGAAATTTAATTCCCTTATGCCCATGAAGCTCAATTTCTTGATAATATATTCCCATCAAAATTGAGTTGCTACACACTTACATGGTTTTATTCATTGCCTCAATCTTCCATCATTTCATTTAAGGATTTGGTTAGTGCCTTCATGAAATACTTTCATTACAACATTGAGTCTTTAGAAGCCATTGATCACTCAATACATGCAATACAAACAAAAGTAATTGGAGCCAATTAAGGATTATATTTTTATATTTCAAGCTTTTCTTACTAATATGTTATGTTTATTATGAAATTATGATCTTCAAAATATATATTTATAGATGGTTTAGTTCTAACATTTTAGAGCCGAGTGTATTACTATAAGGTGAAAAATTGCCTACTTTGTGATCTCTACCTTGTGTTATTGCACTCATTTTAGTGACTCCTTCCATATTGATGTTTTCGGGTCATTCTCCTTGCTTTATAGCTTACCACCCAATTTGAATATTTTGTGTAAATCCTTAGCCAAGTTAGTCTTAACTATAAATTTTCATATAAATATTTTAATCTTAAACTTAATGCTAGGAGAAAAATGTATCAAATACTAGGGCCTCAAGTTAAAATGTCATCTAAATGCTAAGGTCTAAATCGACTCTTATTTATGCTATTTTCCAAGTCTTAAAAACTCTTATATCTAGTAGGCCTAATATTCCATCAAATAGTCATTTTGAATTCCCTCTCAACATATAAACTAGAAAAATATCATTTGACATCATTAACTATCTCACTTACTACATATATCTCTTATAAAGTCATTTCTTTTTGTAACTCTTATTAGATCAAGCTATTATGTGTTAGAGGCTAGAACTGGAGCATATTCAATAGATCCTAACTCCATTAGCATTCTTACATCCCTTGATAACATTTATTCTACTTATTTTCTCCTCTTACCCTCTATATATTTCATCCTCTCAGTTTCCTATTCCTAGTTTTACAGAATTCCCTATTCTAGGTTTACAAATTCCTCATAACCTACATTTCCAAATTTTCATTTCACCTTTCTCCCAAATCAATATAAAAGTTCCATTATCTAATTTTATCCATATACCATAAATCATTTTGAAGGAAAACCCCCTAAATTTTTTCTTTTAACTCATAATTTTCACTTAAGCTTTAGACACACCTAGTATTTCCATCTAGTGACTTAATTGAGGTTAAAAAATACCATCTTAGATGGCTAACCAAAGATAGACATTTTCCTATATGCATAGATATTTTAGTAGTACATGAGCTTGGCAATAATTAGAGGAATTTTAGGAGAATTTCCATATTATACAATGGTAGAACAACATCTACAAGAGTTTGCAAGTTTGTTGAACAACAAGGGACCTGACACCCTATTGCAAAAATATCTACCAAAGCACCTAGTCTCACTTCTATCTATACCAAGGTCCAAACTTGGTGCTCTATCCCTTTAGTAATCATTTCATGGGTGCTAGAGCCCAATATGATACTTGTGTCTATAATGTTGGAAATAGGATGCCATTTAATTGCAAATCCTAAACATTAATTATTTCATGTATCTCCTAGATTCATGGAATGTGTTCAACAACACTAAGATTAGGATGAGATTAATATTTGATGAAATAATCATGATTATTGACATTTGTAATTAATTCTAAATGTAAGGAGTATGTGAGGGCATCCATAGTGAGTTCCTAAATAATAGGGGCACATGGGGCACCCACATGGTAGGGTGACACTCACCTTGTGTTCAGTTAACTATACGGAGTAATAGTTAACACTTTTGAATGCATGTAAAGATCCTAGGAGTTAGGATTTGATGTTTGCATGTTTGAAGTCTGGGCCTACTTCCAATCAGCTTAGTTTAGTTTAATTTAGTTTAGTTCATTTCCGCTTATGGTTCAAATTTGTCTTCAAATTAGTTTCACTAGGGACAATATTAACTTCAGTTAACTTGGAATGCATGGCTAATAACATTGAGTTGTATGACAGATAATAGGGACTACCTCCAATTAACAGGGGATGACCATTCTTGCATGAATGGTGTTGAGTAAATGTTTCAGTTAACTAGAAATCACTTGGAGCCAACTTGGGTGCCCAAGATGCTTTCTTGGATTGACCTCTCTTGCATGATAAGATATTTCTGAAGGATTAGTTAAGTAGGATTACTTATGGGTGCCAACTTTGAGGAAGAGCTTTGGAATTCTCACCAAAGTGAAGGATAAGTTGTAGCTTTAGTTTGGGAAGCCCAAATGCATGAAGCACATGTTGTAAGCTTTAGTCTTCACAGAATAACTCAACTTGAAGCAATATGGGGTACCTTTTCAAGGGCTTGAGCTTGTGCATTGTAATTATCACCATTTGGAGATTACAAGGTTGCATATTGTCTCTATATCTCATTCAAGTTGAAGAGAGTTTTAATAATTGTTATTGTAGGTGTGAAGAAGATTGGTAAAGACAGAAGAAGCATTCTCAAGCAAGAATTGGAGCTATTGTATTTTAGAGATTGAATAATAGAATAATTCTTGGTGGAGTTTTTTCCTGAAAGGGTTTCTCCACGTTATATCTTGGGTAATCTTTCTAATATCCTGTCTAGTTCTTCTATCAACTTTTGTCTACATTCTACAATAGTAAAATGGATTAATCAAGATAATCACCCACAAAGAATATATGTAACAAAGAAAATTCTTACTTAGATCAGCAATATTAAAGTTTTACAGAGTATTAAGCTAAGAAAACACCTCATTTTTCAACATATAACAATACCCATCTCTAGTGATCCAACCCTAAATTGCATCCTATGAATCTATTTAGTGTTGTATAACAACACTAGTGCCTCCTCTAACACCTAGGCTTGGCCTTGATATCTAATCTAGCATCCAATAGGTGGTAAATTATCTTATAAAACTCTTAGAACTCTACAATTTTCTAGGGTTGTTCCTCTAGTGGCCTATAACACTTCATATTTAGCTTTCAATAGTGAACAATACACATAAGGATGTAAATTCTATATCTTTCTTCATTTCATTTACTATTTTCATTATCTTAGATTCACACTAGTTTTTTTATTTATTTATAATCTAAAACTAAAACACTATTATGTTATTATTTTAGTTTGTAGTTATAAAAAACTATGTGTAGAAATAATGAAACCTCTAGGCTAAAAAGAAATTAAAACACCATAAAAACATAGAGGGGTTCATTTCAGATTCTTCAATCACATGCCTCATTGCTCATTTTTATATTTATCTGCTATTGCATGTAAGTGTAATTATTCTTTACTATAAGATCCACTTTTTTATCAACATATTTATAGCACTTCCCTCTTTTCAATGAGTTAAACATCAATGTTACATTCAAAACATGTGGGCAATAGGGGTATGCCAAATGGAATTCATAATGATCATGATATAATTCTAAACCAAATAAATTTAGAGAATTTTCTACATGAAATAGCCTTCAAAATCACTAGTTGAATGGACCCTAAAGTTAATTTGTATGAAAAAATATCCCTTGTCTATGGGTGATTTTTGGGTTTTGCTAGGGTTTAGGCTTGGTTTGCATGATTCTACTTATGTCACCCCTTTTCCTTCTCACTCTTATTTTATAATACTATCTAGAGTAGGATATCTCCACATTTTTTGTGTGTTTTCTTTGTCTCCCTCACTTCTAGGTGATTTTTTCCTTTTTAAATGGCTTCCAACCAAAGTGGCCTAGGATTTGATGCTAGGGTGCCTAGCTTGGATGCACAAGAAAATGGATTTGAAACACTCTCACAATTTTATTCCCAAAGTGGATCATGAGGTAACACTGATGCTCCTAATGTTGTTTTCTTATTCATTTTAAAAATGTATGTGCACGGCTTGTAAACTACACCCTTGTTGGGTACAATAGAATTCCATTTGAAAGCATGCTAAGGAGTTTCTTGGGGCCCTCATGGGATCCATATGGAAGAAATTCAAAACCTTGATAAGGGGTTCTTTATTTTTTTATTTTATAGAAGTCAATTTTTCTAAGGTCATTTTTTAGCATAGCCTTTGGTACATCCATTCCTCATTATTAGTCCTAACCTAGTGAACTCAAGATTCATTCTCTATAGAATATAAGTCAAATTGTCTCATTGAATGCAATTAAGACACTTGTCACAATATAATCAAATCCTCATCTAGGGTTTTCTTTTGTAGAACCCCAATCCTATACATGCACAAACATAGCAAACAAACACAATATTAGATCCAAGTGCAAGCAAGAACCAAGATTCCCCATGAAATTCATCTACAATGCTCAAATAGGAAAGAAATTGAAGAACAAAGCAAAGAAAGTAATTGAAATCATATTTAAACATGCAAACTCTCAATCCCATGGGGGAATTGGTGCCAATTTGATGTGGAAATTGGCCCTTTCCCAACTCCTATGCAAGCTTGATGAAGATTTGTGGATGATTGAAGCTCCTTGATGAAATTTTTGCATAACCTTGCTATGAAACCATGAAAATGATGAACACTTGATATGAAATGCGTAAAATTAGCTCTCAATGTGAAGAGAGTAACTTTGCTCTAAGTAGTGGATCCAAAATACAAAGGAAAGCCTTCTATTTATAGAAAGATAAGATGGAGGAATGAGCAAAATGGAGCAATGTGGGATCATTTAACATCTAATGGCCAAGTGCCACTTGTCAAGATGTGAATGGAGGAAGATTAAGCACATTTTTGATGAATGTACACAATAAATGATATTAGGTGGAATTTGAAATTTGCAAGTTGGCTTGTTGGAGGGAGAAGAAAGAGTCTTAAATGCCCAGTAGGAGACATGTAAGAGATAATGTAAGAGGAGTTAATGCCATGTTGGAGGACAAGTCCTTTTGGAGGGACTTTCAAATTTGGAGGAATATTCCCTTTTGATGCCTTTTTGAAAGTAACTCAAGATTTAATAAATCAAATAAATGATTTTCATGAGCAAGTTGCAAAATCTAGAGGATTTAGGGGATTAAGATTAAATTAATCAAGATTTGATTAATTTAAAAGGAGATTAGCTGATTTGACAATTTGATTTAGATTTTAGGGTTTAAATAAATCAAAATGAGAGGAATATGATTTAGACTTAATTAAATAAAGATTTTGATTTATTTAACTAAAGGGGATGATGTTAGATTAAATCAAATAAATGTTAATTTATTTAATTTAATAGAATGACTTTAAAGATTTAATTAAATAAAGTGAATTATTTAATTAAATAGAGACTATAGAAGCTAATTAAATAAAATTGATTTATTTAATTAACAGGAGATGATGAATTAATTAGATAAACTTGATTTATTTAATTAAGGGATGGAATGTGATGAATTTAATTAAATAAGGATTATTCGATTAAACGACTAGCAAAGGGGATGATTCAAGATGAAACAATGTTAGTAATCAGGATCAAGCATATAGGACCAATTGGTACATTTTTCATGTCTACAGCTTTTTATGCTTTTATAAGCATTCACATTCATTCTAATCATCAATCCATGCAATTCCATTCGATTCAATTATAATTTCAGGCTAATTTCAATATCAGATGCTTGTGTGATACTTATTCGG
Organism: Sequoia sempervirens; assembly: GCA_007258455.2. Lineage (NCBI taxonomy): Eukaryota > Viridiplantae > Streptophyta > Pinopsida > Cupressales > Cupressaceae > Sequoia > Sequoia sempervirens. The sequence continues at coordinate 246,232,692 of VDFB02000013.1, read as the reverse complement.
TCTCACTTATTTCTCTCTTGGTTGCATAAAAACTCAATTTATTTGAACTCTCATTTGTAATAGGAATTTTATTTGTAGGTGATTATTGGGAATTGTGAGGTTCACTGTCAACTCCAACATAACATGTTAAGTAATATTTAAAATGTAATGTAAATGTACCTAGAAATAAAATTGTTTACACATATCAATGTGGACATGAAATATAATCTTGTGTAGATAATTGAACTTAATTAGATAAAATGGTAATGCAACATTGAGAATTTTTAGAATTTGTGATCAAATGTACAACTAGAATCTAGTGCATAGAAAATAGATTTAAATCAACTTAATGGAAATAATTCTACCATAAAATAGTGAAGTCTCTAGAAATTGAAATAACTCACAAATTTTTGATGAGGAATTGAAATAACTCACAAATGCTTGATTAGGAATTGAAATAACTCACATATGCTTGATTTGTATTAGCAAAAGAAGGAATGAGAGCTATGATTAAATAGCCTTATATAGTTTCCAAATTTAATGAGGATAAGGATAAGGCATAAACTTAAAAAGTTAGGGGTTACTTTTCCAAGTTTCCAAATCTATAAGAATAAGGAAAAAGGTAAAATTCCATGAATGTGTAACTTATTATCCTATTCTAACTTACATAATTAAAAAGAGATCACCTAAGTGAACTTAAATAATATGTTTCATATTATACTTAGAATTAAAACATATCCTAAAGTAATATATATTACACTAACAAACATTTGATGATTAATCTTAAATTTTAGAATATAAATACTTTTAAAAAGAAAACTAAATTGAGATGAAAAAGGAAAAAATGTTATATTTTATTTTAATATAATTAAATATTATTTTATGTGATAAATAATGACAATTTTTAACTTACCTTATATATATTACAACTATAGACACTAAAAATTGTCTCGCGCCTACAAGCAACATTTTATCACTAATTCGCCTTCTTCCATTTAATTATTTAATTATTATTATTATTATTATTTAGGTAAGTACTGCCAAGGGGGTAGCTCCCATAATACAATAATCCATTTTTTTTAAAAATGCATGCCCTTTCCACAAGGGGTGCAACACAAAGACAACACAAGTTGTGCTGACAAGTAACCAAACAAGAACACTAATGCCACAACTCCATATTAGGTGTGACATCACATTGCATAACTCGTATCTAGTTTATCTTCTTTCTTAGAGGATCTTAAGGCCATCAAATGCTTCAATTTTGATGATGAAGCTTTATTCTTCTTTGCCTTTGTCCGTTCTTGTTTCATTTTAGGAAGATGCAAACCATTGTTGTTTTCCACACTCAAAGTTTCACTCTTAATGCAAGCAGCTGGAGTAGTCGATGAAACCGATGAGATCTCGATATTCCTACATTGGGAGGCAGGTTCCTCCAAGGAAGAGGCCTCTATGGAAGCATGTTTTGTAATCTTATCAATCGCTAACTCTTCAAGATGGTCTTGCACCCCAAACAGGGAGGAGGGGCACAAGAATGGATCTGTTATTTGAAAAGTTAGAGAAGCTACAACGTCATTTTATCTGGAAGGAGAAACAACATAATTACAATTTGCAACCCCATCCCACCAAGAGGGTTTGCAGACCGGGGCATCATTGGCCTTCTCAACTCACCTTCCACACTATATGGTTACATGAATTATTGCAAAACATCTTTTGCACCTGAAAGTGATTCTTTTGTAATATGTTGGTTGACACCAATGCTTGTTAGCAACTTTGAGGAAAATCTCAGTTGGGAGATCCTTTCTAACATCTATTTCAACACAAAGACGAGCATAGTTCAAGGTCTCATAGTTAATTGTTTCTTTTGAGATGTTGTGGTATTTGCCCAAGCCATTGTCAATTGCCTTCAGATAATCAATTTCCCAAAATTGCAAGGGGAGATAAGGTAAATGTACCCACTAAAAAGCTGAGGAAAATGTCTCTATGTGTGGATCAAGTGAAGGGAACCAAGGTTTTGTGCATAAGAAATCACCTTGGAAGAACCACGACCCACTGTTAAGTATCATTCTTTATCTTCCACCAATTCAAATTCCAAAATGAAAAATCCTCTTGTAGTGGGGTAAATACTAATTTCATCCTCCAAATATTCTTTCCAATTTGAACTAATCCAAAAATGGAGATCACGTAACTTTGGCCATACCTTTATGAATCTACATATAAGGGCATGAGTTTGTAAATATTCCTCTATATCACAGGGAAATCTGTCCACACAAATTTCTGAGGTTGATGATGAAACAAAGAAAGGGGATTTCTGAGGAATGTTGCTGTGAGGAGGAGGAGAATCTAGCCCATTCATCCCTGATCGCCCAACATGTGTGCACTTAGATCCAATCACATCTTCATGAAGGGCCTTTTTAAAATTTAAAGGGGTGTCGCCAAATTGTGAAGATTGTCTGGAGGAAGGTTTGGGGACAAACTGCAGGGGCATCCGACCACCCAACTCGCAACCGTGCCTAGATAGGCACCCACACCCCACACCACAATAATAGGAACAAAATGTGCCTTTGCCACATTCGGGCTAAAATCATCATGCGAAGAAGCTAGAAGAAGGTCACCACCGAAAACATCAAACCGAACTTCATTCATGAGAGCAAAAATAGAGAATGTAGGGGCATAAATGGGCAAAGGCATTGCAAGTGATATTATTTATGTTTTTTATGAAATTACTTAATTATTTAATTATTTCCTAATGTCATTTTATTTTATTAATTAAATAATTCTTAGTCATTTAATTAATTCATTTTATCCTTATTCCTCTTTTTATTAATCTAAATAAATATCAATTTTATTTAAATTACGTCATTAATTATCTTTTATTTATTTAATTATTTATTTCTATTTTCCTCTATAATTAAATAATTATTTTAATTATTTAATTATTAATTAGCCTCTTCTCTCCATAATTAAATAAATTCTTATTTATTTAATTATTTATCACTTTCTTTTCTCCATAATTAAATAATTATTTATCATTTCCCTCCACCTTTTATTAAATAATTATTTTTAATTATTTAATTATTTATTTTCCCTCCTTTAAATTAAATAATTGCTAACATTATTTAATTTGAATTTCTTCTTAGCCAAGCCCTAAATCTCAATAAATTTCTTGAGTTTTGGTCCATCCTTCCCATCCTTATCTCTTTTCTTCTCAATTAATCTCATCCATTGATCATGATACCTCATCATTCAATACTAACCCTCCATTTGAATTGGGATTTCTATAAAGCAAGCCATCACCTTCATTTCAACCTTACAACCACAATCTTTGAAGTTTTATTATCTTGAGATCTAGTTATCTTGGATCAACATCAAGCTTATCAAATATCTTGCATACTATAATTCTTAGAACAAACAAAGCAAAATGGAGAAGAGTAATATAGAGGAATCAACTTTGGTATAGAGATTGAGTATTATTGCTTCATTATTGTGATTTCTATGTTCATTTGTGCTTCATTGTTGGATTAGGGTCTTCATTGCTTGAATTAGATAGTTTTTGTGATTGCTACCATTGATTCATGCTCATTCCCCAAATTTACCCAATCTACAACACCCATGAATTTTGCTAGTTCTAAGAAGATCCAATAGCATGGTAGCATGTGCAATTGTATTTTTTTAGAAGTATGCATGATAAACTTCACCCCATTGTATTTGAGAATATAAACAAAATATTAATAATAACTTGGTAATGAAAATGAAGTTTTAACCTAGCACTAAATCCATTCATTACAAGGTAACTTAAATTAAAAAGAAGTAACCTTAATGGTTAACATTGTTTTCATAAATTTTATAAGAACACAATGCACACAAGTGCGAAGAAATAAAATGATTCTATGCTATAATTTTATCTATTTCCCAACTATAATCTAGATCTAATTAAATAATAATTTTAAATAAATAAAAAAATAGATTTATATAAATAACCCAGTAATTGATGTAGTTGAAAATGAATGTCACTTTCTTTCTTTTTTGGTATGGTGTCAATTTTATTTTTTCATTGAAATTTTGATGTGATACAAGAAATGATTAGAATAAGAAATTTAGAAATAGCATGGTGATCAAAAGGATATAATAGAAATTTGTCAATATTTATACTATTTTGGATAGGCCCATGCCATGTGGTCTAGTATTGGAAAGGGTCCTACTGTGTGGATTAGTCCATTTATTCTTTATTGATGGGACCTTTATAAATTAATGTGCATTTATGTTCTAACTTATATTTTAAATTTAGTTTATGGTAAAAATCATGATGGGGTTTGTGTTGGAGTAAATAAGTCATTATCTGATAATTAATTAATCATCAATTAATTATTAGAGGCTTTTTTACTTTAGTTCACTTAAGCTAAACTTAGAGTTGCTTTTTAATCCTTAGTTTGATTCTTTTATTAGTTTGGACTAAAGTTAGGACAAGTTGTCTCATTGCATGAGATTACAACACTTGTCTCTATCTTGTCAAATCCACATGTAGGGTTTTCTTGTGCATTTCTTATATAAGCATGCACATTCATTTGTAATCTTAATCCAGGTTATTTGCATCAATAGAATTCTTGAGTTATTGAGTACAATATTGCTTGTAGATCTTCTCTATTGTGATAGGTAATTGCTTGCAAGTGTTTCATGGGAGTTGTAGATTGAATCTTCATTCTAACAACTTGCTATAAGACAAGAGCAATAATCATTGTCTTATCTTGGTATTATTTAAGCCCCTATAAGATATTACAAAGTCACAATCATACCAAACATGTGATGAAGATGTGAAGTTTGATTTTTAGATGTAGCAATGTAGTGCCTTTGTAGAAATACATCATTTTGAGTGCTCTTGAGTCAATATATCTTGTAATTTTTATCATATATGCCCCATATTTTCTAATGACTCGAGAGATTCCTATAAATAAATTTTGGTTGACACTAAATTTAATTTTTTTTCAATGAAACAAAAATTAATTTTGGGAAGGGTTGAGTTTGGAGTGAAAATATTAAACTTGAATGTTGTGGACTATGACACACTACACATCTTATTCCATAAATTAGTTTTAACCCAAAACCTAGTACATAGTGTTAAGTGGCCTAGGGATGATCAAGTGTTCCAAATTAAGAAGTACAAATATGCATTTTTAGGAAGGTGTTGTACACCTTATATAGATATTTGAAAAATATGTGACATGTATTTTTATGCACCACTCTTGGATAGAGGATTTTGAATTATCCTCTTGAAATTAATCTTTCCTCATGAAACCCCTTCATAAGATCATTTATGATGCATGGGTTACATTGTAAGAGCATTTATGATGCATGAGTTACATTGTAAGAGCATCTATGATGCATGAGTTACATTGTAAGAGCATCTATGATGCATGAGTTACATTGTAAGAGAATATATAATATGAGAGTTACATTTCAAGAGATCCATGACAAGGGAGTTACTAAGTCATCTTTGAATCTTATTCTTAGTGACTATAAAAATATTATTGTAAGGTACAATTGCATGAATATAAATGGGGTGTATGGATCAAATGTTTACATATAAGTGGGTCCTTAGAATTTACATGGGTTTATTTCACATAAGGTTCAAGTACTAATTATTTTATATTACCACTTGGTGTGTTTGAGCAACCACTATGCTTATAAATACAAGCAATTGGGTATTTTTTATTAGGAAAACAAGTTTTGAAGGGGTCTTGAAACTCTGTACAAAAAGGGGCAAGCTACTAATTAAAGAAGAACGTTGAAACCAAGTAGCTCCTAAGAAAAAAACCAACCATCAATGAAACCAACAACAAATAATTAGCAAGCACAAGACAAAAAACGTAGTCAAAAAAGAGAGACAACAACTATTGCAAATTCTTAATAATTCTCACTGCCTCCACATCACTAGCAATAACTTTTTCATGCATCCTAACCACATCATTAAGCTCATTGGAAGACACCATTCCACCTTTCTTCTTCTTACTCCTAGTTCAAGTGCGAGGACCATCATCTTTACCACTCTTAGGTTATTTTGGTGTAAGAGATAGGTTAGTTAATCAAAGCACATATGGAAGAAACTAATTAGACTATATAGAAGTCAAGATTGATGAAGAAGATAAATATATTTATTTTTTATGTTCTTTGCCTAATTCATGAGATAAAATTGTTATTTTTATTAGTAGTACCTTTACTAAGTTAACAATTGAGGATATAGTTGTAGCCTTACTATTAGAAGAAATGAGGTAGATATATGGATGATGTTACCAACAATTCTATATTTGTGAGATTTCATTCTCACAAGAAAGGAAAGAACAAGTTAGTATATAGATAATTAAATTCTAAAGGTAAATCTCCTACAAAATTTAGAATTATGGTAAATATAAAAATTTCAAAAAACAACACAAGTTCATGAACACTAACACAAGAAAGGAATCTAATGATGCCTCTTCCATGGAATTAGAGACATCATAAAGGATGATTACTTAGAATATTTAAGTACACATGAATGCCATGATACATGGATTGTTGATTCTAGTGCTTTTTTCATATGACCTGACAAGGAGTGATTTTTAAATATAAATGTTTTAAAGGAGGTGATTTTTTTAGGATATGATTCAACCCTTGAAATAATTAGTTATGCAAATGTCAATCTTATGTTTAAGGATGAGAAGGTTAAGTCACCCCCTATTATTTTCCATGTCCTAGGGCTAGAAATAAACCTAATATCTTTGAGTAGGATGAATGATGTAAGTGTACAAGTAATCTTTAATAAAGATATTTACAAGGTGGTTCAAGGGAAAATGGTGTTGGAATGGGAATTCACTCTAAATAATTATTCAATGTTGATGGAAGCAATGCGAGTGATGGATCTATTATTCTTGATTCTAGATACCATATGTTACCTATGAAGAAGTTTGATAATGTGAATAATATTATAACTTGTCGGTGAAGTTAGCATGCACTAAAAAATATTCTTGGCATGGGAAAGCTATGGGAATTTTTGCCTCAAATTATTAATCTAAATTCTCATTTCCCACATGTAAAGGATAAACATGAGAGGTTATTATAAAGGTATTGTACACCTTGCATAGATATTTAAAAATTAAGTCACTCATGTATATTTTGTTGACTCTAGCTTCAACTCACTTACAATTTTGTTACTTTTTTGTCTCGCCTCATAGACACTTTACACATGTCTTCAAACTTGTCCAAAATTTTCATGTGTCAAACTTCTTGGAGGGTTTTTTATTGGTTTAATCATTCCTTCCTTCTTCATCATTTTTATACATATATAAAGAGTTCATTGTATATTCTAGATTCACTTTTATGATATTTTTTGGTATTTTGCATACGCATACATTTGTGGAAGTATTTTGGATATTGTATTCATTTTATTGCTACTCCAACATATTTTAGTGTCACACTTGGATTGAAACTTTTAAATTCTTCTCTTGAAATTATTCTCGCCACTTGTATCTCCTTTGTAAGAACATCTATGATACATAAGTCATATTATCAGAGCATATATAGAATGAGAGTCAAATTATGAGAGATATATTATGAAAGAGTTTTTAAGGCATATTTTATTCCTATTTTTAGTAACTATAAGAGAATATTATAAGTTGGAATTACATTCATGCAAATGGGGCACATAGATTGAATGTTTTCATATAATTTAAGAATTAGAATTTGTATGGGTGAATTTCAACCCATATTTTTATGCTTGTGGTTTGTATTACCACTTGGTAGTTTTGATGAATTTGAATGTGTTTATAATATTAGTACTTGTGTGTTATATTGGTGTATGAATTTTTTTTATGTAATAAATTAGCTAGTTGGATCATAGGTGAAATAAATAAGATTACTAGGGGTAAGTCTTATTACATTGTAACAATCATAATATCAATAAAGTGGCTATTGTTGTATTTTTTTTAAAAAAAATCTCAAAAGGGTTTCCCAAAGGTGCTAATTTGAGTGTGCCTTTATTTTATTTGTGTTTTATTCTAGATCCTATTCTCTTATTAAATTTTATCCAAGAAATAGTAATATAAATAAGGTATAAAACTATAGGGTATGCACTATAATCTCTTACAAAATATATACATAATACTTTAATCAATATGTATCAATAATAAATTATATTCTTGCCATACCTTGCACTCTTCCCCATTCATTTTGGAATAATTTTGACCAAGTTCTTCATGATATAATTAATAGACTACAAGTGGTATATTTATGTGTAGAAGTTAGAAAAATAACCATATCCATATCTAGACTTAGCTTCTCACATTCGAATGATTCAAATTTGATCCTTCATATACCGAGGTTAAATCCACCGCCATGGAAATGAACTTGGTTCAAACTTGTGCTAAAAATTTGATCCCTAAATTTTTTAAATTCAAAATTGGCCCAAATAAATTTAGTGTGAAACATTTAAATTTATGCACTAGGGTGTTGTGTAAAAGTACAAACCCTAATCCATTTTAGGCATCCAAGATATAATACATCAAATCCAATCAATAAAAGAGAGTTATAGATCATCATCATGCAAGCATTGGAACATCATTTCATTAACACCATAGTGATAGATTAGGCATTATTTCATGGTTATTTGGTGTGTCTACACCCATTGTTAAAATTATTGATTTAGAACTATAGGTCAATTCTACAAGAGAAAATTCAACCCAAAGAAAATAATAGATCATATTTTTTTATCTATTATCATAGTGTAATAGTTTTAGGTTTGATCACAAAGTGTAATTTTGGATCATAGAGCATAATTTTCAAGAAAGAACTCTAGTTCCACTTTTTTAGCTTTATCCTTGATCCTTATTTTATCATTTTGAAAGGCATTACTATCTCATTTCATTGTGGTAGAGTTGATAGCTTATATTTGTGTGATTTATTAATTTATTCTAGGTCTTTGGTAAAGAAAATTATTTTATTTATTTATATTTTTGGTCAATCTAGTTGACCCTACACCCCCTTAGGTCTTGGCCTTTAGGGTTTATTTCTAAATTTATTTTATAGGTCTCAAAATCTTTGGATTTTTATGTTTTAAATAATATTCTACCCTTTTTCCATCATTTTATTCTTTTAATGTATTTGTTGTTTATGTCAATGTCTCAACATCCTACTTAACTCCCTTTTGGAAGTCTCCATTTGAATCGTACAAAGGCCAAAACTTAAGAAGAGAATGAAATGGTGAAAAATATAAATAACATTTATCCTAATGAAGAAGAATTATTTCATCATGATACCATGTTAAGAGCCTCCCACCCAACACCCCCCACCCTATTTGCCTTGTGTTGGGTTTGGTAGTTTTCCATTAGTGGATAAACAAGATATTTCTTTGACTACACATATGTGATCTTCTTACTTGCATAATCAGGTAATGTTATAAATCCTACACTATTGGTTGAGGTGCTTCATAAGTTTTTATAAAAAATACATATGATTTAGAGGTGATTAAAGGCTCATGAAATTGTTTTTTATTCAAATCCCTTTTTGTGGTTTTTAGCATCTCCTCCCTTAAAAACCTTTTCATATGTCCCTCCCCCTAATTTTACTCTATATGGTATTTTTTTTTTCCTCAATATTTTACTTTAGATAAATAGACTCTTGTCATTCTTACTTCATGCCTTGACCCTATTATATATGTACATCTTTTTCCATTTTATCCTTCCCCCCCCCTAGGTTTGTTCCCAATTCGCATCCTACTAGAATGGTGTCATCATCCCATCTCACTAGTGTTTTGCATTCATCCCACCTAATTGGTGTTATACATAACTCTCTCCCTTGGCATACGGTCACCTCTTATCCATTATTAGTTGAGTTTTTGGCACCCCAGTTTAAAATGTATAATGATAAAGTTGATCCTACAACATATTTGATATCTTTTATAGTTGATTATTTTTAGATTTTTATATGAAGATAATTTTTTTGGAAATTTATTTCCATGCGCATTGAGAAATTATGCTATTGAGTGGTCATTTTCTATTCCATATGGATATATTCATACATTTTTTAAATTAGAAAAGTATTTTGTGTGTCATTTCCATGTGAATATATGGTTAAAAACTATTGCTTCATATTTATTTTCTTGTGAAAAGGGGTTTAATGAACACATCTATGATTATGTCATAAGATTTATGTCCTTATGTTTCAAGATTCAACAATAACTCAATGATGATACCCAAAGGATTTTTATTAAGGGATTGTTGTCTCATATCAACAAAGTGTGTTTATAAATAGCTATACTTCATTTATAGACTTGTATGCATATACAAAAAATGTCGAGATAAAATTGTTGGCATAAAATGTACTTAACTTTGGTTCTTATCATGTTGGAATTCCATGAATTTATATCCGTCCAAGTTCCCAAATAAGAATGATATTAAAGAAGGTTGTGACAAAAAAGAGAGAAATATCGATACTTATCATACAACCAATACTTCAAATGTTCATACTTTGAAGCCTTAAATTTTTAGAAATATTGCAATATTGAGTGAGCCTTTAGTTAATATTATTAAGAGTATAATCCATGCTAATATAATTAAAAAATTCCATATTCATACATTAGATACATCTACATGAATATCTAAGGGTTATAATGAGAGTACATTTTGCAACTATTATAAAATTCAATGGAATTATACACAATATTGCATGGGTTTGAAATATAAGGTGCAATATTCGATTGATAATAATATGATTCACATGGAAGGTATTGATGATGAGGGAAATAATTTAATTTCTTCTCCTAACCAAATTAAAAAAAAAAATCCTTTTTTCATGACCAAGCTAACAATGTGGAATTATTTTAAGATAGTCATGAGGTACTTGAACCTAGAAATAGTAATGTATTATATGGTATTGGTGTGAATCAAGTTGATATTACTTTTCATGTACACATGAATAATTTTTTATGTATACTTCATGGTAGATGTACTTATTCTTCACTATTGATGACATCTTCAAATGATGAGATCCCTCATTAATTAGTATTACCCATCACATGTTTCTAGTTGTGTATGTACTAGAACATCTAACTTGACATTATTATTGATCTAATTTTTCAATATAATATATGCATAATTTTTTTTTAAAATAATCATTATGTTTAGAATTGGGTGTAATCACATTTAGGGGTATATTTGAACATGACTAGTGGTATTTTTATTGATACTACAGGTTGTATTATTTTGTCTCTACACTTGGTCTAAATGAAGTTTCTATTTTTATCATATCATTCCTACTTCAAATACATTTTGTTTTACTTGGTATAGCATGATTTTATAAATCTAAATAAATACCTTTTATGTTAGATTAATGCATCAAATATGTTCACAAGGGTGAAGTGGTAAAAATTTATAGAGATCCATATGATACTTTGTGTGAAAGAAGTCATTTTACTTTGGATACTATTTTAAGACATCGAAAGATCCCTCATATGAAATAAAGAATATTGTGTATGATTTATATAAGTTTCATAAGAAAGAGAAATGGTATGAAAATGAGACAAAGAATTAGAAATTTATAAGGCATAGAACCTACATGATTAAATCAAAAGTTTCTTATGCATCTTATTGCTTTAAAAATTATAAAGTTACAAGCTCTACAAAGCCTCAAATTTCTCATCCTATAGTTCATGTCAATAAGGGATTAAAAATTTGCATGCCTTCAAGATATCCTTAGGAGAAACCTATTACACATGTGCTAAAGAGAATGAGAATAATAGAGTTGTGAATGATTAGTCAAATTTGTGTTCATATTCAAAAGATTCTTCAAATGTTTGAGCACCAAATAAAGACTCCAATATTAGGCAAGTTCATAATTTACAATGGCCCATCCTTCAATAAATCAAGAATAATGGAAAATAACACAAGAATAATAAATTTCACCACTTTCAAACATACTCATTAAGATCACTACATTACATAATGATGAGAGTTATATACTTGAGGACCTTGAGATATAGCATGGAGAATTTATCATTCATGATTGGGATGGGGATGATTTATTGGGGGAACATTCTCCCATATTAATATAATGTAGAAAAATGTATCCCTTTACATTTTCACACCTAATTTGGGAATTAATATATTAAAATGAACTTAATTATGCCTTAATTTAGTGTTGTAATATGTATTTTACATATCCAAATTAAGTTTAGGGCCCTATTAATTAAAATGGACTTAATAATGCCTTAATGTGGTGTTGTAAAGTGTACCCCTTTACACTTTCACACTTATTTAGGGCTCCCTTAATTGGCCCCTTTAATTCAAATACAAGCCTAATTAATTGCATTTTTTGAAGAGGAAACCCAACATTCATTAATGCCTTAACATAACACTTCTCATTGAGCAATGTGTGTCCTAGGCGAGTGACCTAGGACTCATTCGCCCATGGGAAAATGGATCCTCACTTAGACCTAAGACCTAAATTTAAATTATGTTTTTGGCGGTATTTCAATGATTTCAAATCTATATTTTAATATTGTCTTGTGAAATTTGAATTATGGATAAATGTCTATAAATACAAGGTTGTTTTATCAAATTAACATTAGATTTCAAGAGCACAATTGAGAAAACTTTCAAACTAGGAAATATTGTTGTCAAGAGCATTCAAGAGTAAATTTCTTCATCATTTATTGTAGCAATCAATATCCAAGCATTATATCAAAGTTGTGTGGAGTCATGCATGTTTTTGGAGCTAACATTATGATGTAGGTTTCATGATTCAATCAAGTATTCAAAGTATCATTTCAGAAAAGATTCAAATTCAAGATCCACATCCATTGAATCCATTTCATGCAAGTTGCAGACCTCCATTATCAAGGTTTATTAAGGTTTTGTTGAGTGGTAACATAGCTTTGTTCATTCTTCATTCCCTCTTTCATGATTTTATTCATTTCAAAGTTTGATTACCAAAATAGGGTTTGACCAAGGAAAACCCCCATTCACCAAAAATAAACATTTTTCCCTTCTCTTTATGTGTTTCAGATTTGTAGGTTGAAGAAAAGTTGAAGATCTCAAAAGTGCAAAATTGCAAAGTTGCATTTGTTGTCATCTCATAGAAACTCATATTTTAGATTTATTTTTTATTTTCTAACTATGAAAATTGAGAATGAGAAAGTGCAAACATAGGAGAGGACCCAGAAAAATAAAAATAAAAATTGAAGAGCCCTACCCAGGTCCCATTTTCCATAGGGAAAATGAGTCCTCATACAACTTTTGAAAACACCATTTTGTGAGAGGTACACAACATTTATCTCTTCCAAATCTGCCAGAAACTTTGTAGGTTCCTTTAGTTTTATGCTTAATCTACTAAGTCCAAGTTATAGACTACATTTTGGAGTTGATTTGCTATTTTTAATCTTTCTCCCCAAAGTATTGTTTGACCTAGACCCCCAACCTAACAAAAAAAGGGAAATTGCAAGATTCCTCAAAGAATTCACTCCCCTAAGGGTTGAAAGTGGATTTTAACTTGAGGGATCTCATTTCCTGAATGAAATAGAAGAATAGGTAAGTTCATTCACCCCATTTTCCCCTTTCTATTTATAGTAAGTTTGGTGAAATATACCAAATTTAGTATAAAACCCTATGTGTTTGAACCCCTAACCCATTTTTCTATGTTTCATTTTGGTGAGCCTAAGTTTTGAACATTCTAATTTTTTATTTGGAGTGCATTCAAACCCTATATCTAGGACTTGCATAAATTCATTACATTTAGGGTTTCTAAATTTATCTTAAAGTTGCATTGCATTTTAGGTGTAAACTTGCACTTTGCATTCATTTTAAATCTGAAAATTTAATAGAAATTGCATAATGTGAGTGTGGACATTGATTTTGGTACCCATAGTTCTCTAACACTTCTAGGGTTTTTCACCTAAAAGGAGAGAGATGTGCCAAAATGTGCAATGTCCCCACTCAAAACTAATGCAATATGGATGAAATATGCCTTAATGTAATGTCCTAAATGCATAAAATTGGGAAAATCTATTGGCCAATAAATGAAAACTAAAGAAATGTAAATTGTTTGAAAACACAGTGATGTATGCAAAAAGACCTAGAAAGATGATGTAGGGTCATAGCAATTTTGGCTTGTTGGAATGTAGGGTCATAGAAATTTTGGCTTGTTGGTATCTTCTTTTTTTGGACAAAATAAATATGTTTAATGATGAACATGGGTTAATTAATATTAAGCTTTTGTTTATTTAGATCATGACATGTTAACAAATATAAAGTATTGCTTATGTGAAACACATGGTGATAAGGATTTAATTAAATATGAAATTGTTTTATTGTTTTATTTTGGATGTCATTATTTGGACCAGTATGATTCTTATTTTTATTTTTTGGGGTATTATTATTATGAAATTCAAGAAACAGAGAAGTTGGTTATGCGGGTGTGGAGAAATTGGTTGACAGAAAGAAGAAAAGAGAGTGAAGGAAGGAAGGAAGGAAATGAGGGATGAGCAGCAAAGCAGGGGAGAATACAAATTTCAAAGAGAGAGAGAGAGAGAAAGAAAGAAAGACCTCATACAAGGGTGGAAGAAATGGTAGTGAAAAGGAGAGCATAGATAACGGTAATTTGGGAAAAAAATATCTGTTAGCATTAGAAATTTTATTTTATTTTCTTGAAAAATTTGTAGTGTTATTTATTCTAGTTCGATACCCTAATTGTTGTTTTCTTATTCAAATGTATTGCAACAAGGAAATGACATACAAATTTAGTGTTGCATTGGGGAAAGTTTGTTTATAGTGATAACGATTCTTGCTTGTTAAGTGCCTGAGCAGGGTAAGAATGACACGATGCCCTGTAGAAGTTGAAAAACCAACTTCACAGTTCCCAAGAATCACCTGCAAGCAATCACCTATCACATGCAACGTATATTAAGAACAAAAAGAAGAGATGTTTTGTAAACCCTCAGAGCCAATATGTGCAAGCAAAAACTAGAATAATGATTATTGAAAGTAATTGTTTTACAAATAATACAAAAGCCTTCAAAAAGGAAATCATGCAATAAAGCAAGACAAGCACAACCCTAATCTTATCTTGAGCAAAAAGATAGCTCAACTAGATAAGGATAATAATTAACCTAGGAAATAAAATATGCCTAAGTAAACTTATGCTAAAGTGTAATTAAATAATTAATTACACCAACACCCCCCCATAAGTGCAACTTAGGAAGAAGCAAATTATTAGGCAAAGATGAGTCCCGATAACAAGGCTTGATCAGGTACTCATTTACAAATGCAATGCAAACTAAATCAAACGGGGTAAAGGAGAAAACCACATGGGAACAAAACTCCTCCCCAAAATAGAATGCAATAAACTAAGTGATGAAAGATGGAGGACTCCATAAAACCCCCCAAGGAAACCATCCATCACAAAGATACATGAAAGAACCCCCCATAAGAGAGGAAGAAAGAGGCCACATAGCCCCCCAGAATGAAGTAGCTCCAATAAGACTGAAAAAACCACATCTCCTGAAAGAGTGAGAGGGAAGAGGCCAAATGGATGCAATCTTTGAAGGTGAAGTAGGTATATCCCAAGATGTCTCCACAAAAGCAAGTGTGACCTCAACAAATGAAGAAGTCAAAGTAGGTGAAGACTGAATAGAAACCTCTAGAGATGGATGATCAACAGGATCTTGCTGCACTGAAACAAAAGAAGCCACATCGGTAGCCACAACAATAGCAACAGGAGGGGGAGGAGATGGAATGGAAGGCTCGAGAATAGGATCCGAAGTGAGAACACCAATGTTCAAGAAGCCAAATCTCTCCTCTGAATGATGATGCACACTAAAAGTGTGAGGAACAGCTGTAGGAACAGAAGCACCATTAGTAGCTAAATCGATGAAGGAATACAATCGAGATGAGTGATCCACTATCCCAGTAGCAATAATTGCTCTACTCTCCAAGTCTCTGATGATAACCAAATCAGGTGTGAACTCCACAGATCTCCCATTGCCTCCATGTGTGATCTGATAAATGGAAACAAGGTTGTTTGTCAAGTGAGGGACACACAAGACATCCTGAAAGGAGTGGTCCCCAAAACTAATAGACCCCTTCCCTATAACACTCATGTAAGTGTTGTTTCCCATCAAAATGGGAGACATAGTGCAAGGCTCAAAGGAAGTGAACATAGACTGTGAAGATGCCATATGATGAGATGCTCCTGAATCTAGAAGCCATCTCCTTGATCTAGCACCTAAAGAAGCACAAAGAGAATGTCCCTTCATATCTGATGAAGTATGTAAACCAGTTGTGCTTGTGTTATGTTGTTCTGAAGAAGAAGAATGAGGAGAAGATGATGCAGACATCCTAGAAGGAAAATCAATCTGATGTTTCAGCTCATCAATGTCCTTATTGTAACAATTATGTTCTGCATGTCCTTCCCTCTTGCAATATGCACATGTAGTCTTCTCCTTCCTAGATGATTTCCCCTTAGAAGAGGAGGATGAATCTGAGGACTCCTACTGCTCATGAGGTTTGGAATCCTTTTGTTTCTATTTCTTTCCTTTTCCTGTAGAAGCCTTTTGATCTTTGGGCTCCTGTGATGCAATAAGTTCCTGTGATGAGGAAGAAGGTTTCACCATGCCCATGCATATTGAATCTCATACCAAGTGCATCCCTAGTGGCATAAAAGGTAGATACAAAAACTGAATAATCTAGTCCAAGCTTAGAAAAAATGGACAATATCAACTGAGAGTCTTCCTTCTGAACACCACACTATGACAACTGCAATCTAAGAGACTTAAGTATGGTGAAAAACTCCAGGATTCTGTCAAAATCCCTAGGATTTAAGCCAATAAGCTCATTCTCTAACTAAAACCCTCTCATAGTATCGTGCTTCCCAAACAAAGACTCCAAACTAGTCCATATCTCATTCGGTGTAGTGCAAAACTCAATATGAAAAATAACGTCAAATGAAAGAGACAAAAATAATGTCCCATAAGCTTCATCACACCTATTAAACCATTTTCTCTTTTCAGTAGCACCTGTAGGTTCAATTTTTGTAACCATGGTTACCCTGTACAACCCTTTATGTTTCAAATGAATCTCCATTTATTTTTTCCAACCAAAATAGTTGAATGGAGTAAGGGGTGAAATATTATGTGTATCCATGATAGAAAACAACAATATATACTCTCAAAGAAAAAAAAATCCCCTTTGATCTTAAAAAAACTCCTGATTGCACGCTTTCCAAGAAAATAACCCAAAAAACAAAGGCTGAGTTCTAATAAAAAAATTAGATACCTAGAGAAAATTCTACACAAATCAGGTCTGAGATCTAAGAAGAGGATGGAACCAGCTTTCCAACTCCTATTTGTTTTTGAAAAACAGAGTTAGGACGCAAAAGTTACGCCTCCCGGAGTGAAAACAACTTCTGGCTTTAACAGGAGAAAAAGCATCAAAACTAAAAAATCAGGAAATCAAACCTCCACCACTAGATAGAGCGTCGAACCAGATTTCCGATGATATCTCATTTTTGAAAAAATGCCTCTGTTTGCCCAAGTTATGAGAAAATGAAAAAAAGGCATGTAAAAAGGAACTTTCACACAAAATAGCGGCAAAATTATAGCACCCAGGGCTAAAAAATCAGAGCTCCTGGTCGCATGCAGGACCAGGGGGCTGGTGGCTGGTTCTTGGGTAGAGCCCCTAGTCGGCCATGTAACCAGACACTGGAGCTCAGTGGTCAATGGGGGATGGGACTAGCTCCCGATCCCTTATACGACCGTAGGCGAAGTGAAAGGGCCCGCGGGGCGCTGAATAGTAGCGGCTGACGGCGAGGGAGAATTTAAGCGGTGCTACTCATAACACCGCCCCACTCGTGGTGAATGGGTGGTGTGATGGGCTTTTCAATGGGACGCGCAAACTCTGTGTTGTTTTTTTTATTTTTGTATATATATTTTTTAATTTTCTCGCCTCGATCTATGTGCCTTAGGGCCATACGGCCTTAAGGCTAATTTTTTTGCCTTTTTTTCAACTTTCACCGAAATTGATGAAATGAAAGGCATTTCTAGGGTTTTTGGGCACTCTGATCACGATGGTGACATCCGTTTGGCCCAAAAAAATCACAGAAAAATTGCGTACCCCCAGATCTACAAAAAATTAACCTAGCTTGAAACCCTTGCACAGAAAAAGAAGTTGTGAGAGAATATCTTCAAATCATGAATAGGAAGCCACAGATCTAGAACTCTGATACCATGTAGAAGTTGAAAAACCAACTTCACAATTCTCAAGAATCACCTGTAAGCAATCACCTATCACATACAACAAATATTCAGAACAAAAAGAAGAGATGTTTTGTAAACCCTCAGAGTCAATATGTGCAAGCAAAAACTAGAATAATGATTATTGAAAGTAATTGTTTTACAAATAATACAAAAGCCTTCAAAAAGGCAATCATGCAATAAAGCAAGACAAGCACAACCCTAATCTTATCTTGAGCAAAAAGACAGCTCAACTAGATAAGGATAATAATTAACCTAGGAAATAAAATATGCCTAAGTAAACTTATGCTAAAGTGTAATTAAATAATTAATTACACCAACACGCCAATCTAGTGAACTACTAAAAAGTGATGCCTAAACTAGGTCAAGCGGCTAAATCTTGGTCGACTTTTGTGCATTTGAAGGGGTGACAAGAGACACCAAATTGAATCCGTTGTGAGTAAAATGTCTACATTTTGAATGGGTAGATGATAAATAGGACCATGGGGAATTTTCAATAGAAAACTGACTCCTTTACGAGTGGATTCCACTCTAGAAGCAAGTGTTAGAAGTCATTTTATTGTTCATTGAGAGTACAATGTGTAACGAATAAAACTATGCAAACTATGGCTCTTAATTCAGATTAGGAAATGAATAAAAGAAAATATTTTATCATCCTCTGAACTTGTCTTGCTCTTAGCATAAATCTTGGAAATAATGACTGAGTTTATTGTGTAGACTTATCGACTGAAGGATCCTATTTTGTTTGAAGGCACTGAAAGCTACTTCATGTTAAGGAGTGGAAACTAGTTGTGAAATAATACCACAATGAGTGATTACGCCACAAAATGTCTCAAATAATTTGTTTTGTTGTGTTGTTTGCTGATATGGTTTTGATAGAAACAATTCTATTATAGGAAAGCTAGTTCTAAGACTATCCAGCTACAAATTTTATATCTGGGATGTTTTTTTTTTAAGGTATTGGAGACCAAATAAATAGTCTGGAGCAGTAGACTATAATAGATGTAAAAACCAACCCTCTCTACCAGCAGAAAAATAAAGAGAAACTAATTTCAATTGAGAGTGTAGATTTCAAGTGTAGTTCATTTTCCTGAATGGAATCATAGTTCACTACTCTATTTTCTTTAATTATTGGTGTTTAATAGGTCCTAATCATCTCCGTTGAGTGTAGTGGAAATTTGAGCAGTGAGAATTGTTTGTAAAAGGTTGTTGATATAAAAGTAATTTTTTTGTAAGACAAAACTATCTCCTTGTGATTTCTTTGGGTTGAGTATTGTTTAGACTGAAGAACAAAACATTCTAATTCAATTGTCTCTTATACAACATTGGAGATTGAGTTAATCAACCATAAAACTTACTGCATTTTTTTGCTTATCCTTTCCAATTCCTTGTTGATGTGAATTAACTCTTCTTTCTAAATAAATATTTAATTGATGGTCTTTAAGTAGATATATTTTATTGATGTTCTTAAAGTATAGGCATGACAGATGAATAGAAATGCAATCAAAGTAGAATAGAAAAGTAAAACAGAAAGCATGCACCTAGAAATATGTTGTAGACTGGAAATGTTGTTGATTCTAAAATTTTGGCCTATTGGGACACTTACACCATTATGGGCGACCTAGTCCCAAATCTAGAAAATTGCACTGGAGTCTGTTTCAGCCAAATGGGTATCCAAATCTACATAAAACTCTAAAAACCATGTGTAGTGGGACTAAGTTGCCATTGATGGTGACTTAGTCCACTTTGGCTTTTCTGAAAATCTAAAAGTGGAAACGGAAGCCCTCGGTCTGCACTTTGTTTTCCTATAAGTGTCTGGTTCTAAAACTATCAAACTCGAGCCTGAAAGTGACTTTTTGTGGATATCTTGGCTTAGAAAACAAGGAGATTTCTTCAAAAACTTTGCAACCTATTCTTCAATGAATTCCAAACCTTTGAGATACTTAAATATGCAAACACACAAGGAAAGAGAAAGAAATGTTGAATGTTAGGGCATGGGGGTTTGCCCTTGTCAAACCCCTTTTTAGGTAATTAAACTAAAATGAATAAATAATGTAACGAAGCATGAACTAATGGAGTTAGAGACTTTCCATGATGATAGATCTTGAATTTTTGCAACAATAGATGAAGAATTTTCCCTTGAATGTTTGAAAAAGCTATCTTGATGACTTAGAATGCTAAAACCCAAGCTTGCTTTAACTTGAGAACATGATGAACGATGAATGAATAATGAATTAGTTATGAATTAGGGTTTAGAAGCTTGTATTTATAGGCAATCCACCTAATTTGTCCATTAATTTGATCCCCAAGGCCAACATGAAGGAAAAATAGACTTAAAATCCATTTTTTCTTGCTCGAACCTCAAAAATAGCCCAAATGGGACTAAGTCACCAAGATGGGTGACTTAGTCCCACCTGGATGGGACTAATTTGCCTAGATGGATGACTTGGTCCCACAGGGGCTCTTTTTCCAACTGGATTATCGGGGAGTGGAGAAATTAGGTTTATATGGTGATTTTGTCTGGTATTTGATCACATTAAACCTTGTGATACACAATATGGGGAAATAGGGGCCTATTAATGATGATGTAAAGGGTAATTAGGGCTAGGGACATAAAGTTCAATGTGAAAGTGTGATTAAATACACTTTACATCATTAAAATAAGGTCCACATAGCTTAGAAGGGCACAACATCCAATGTGAATGTGTAAGACACATTACAACATTAGATTAGAATTAAGTTTAATTTACAAGCCTTCTAGATTAATGTGAGAATGTAATTAAATACATTTTACAATATTGAATTAGGGGAGAAATAGGTTCATTAGTATAGAAAAGTGTGAAAGTCTTTTACAACACTTTATAACACCTTTACAAGACATCAATAAATGCATTTTATTCAGTTTGCAAGGGTCCAAGACCTAATGTGGATGTGTGAAACACCTCACAACACTAAATCAAGGCCCTATCAAGTCTAATTTATCATCAATTATTCCTATATCAAGCAAGATATACATTTTTTTGCAACACAATTAGACTAATTTTGCATAGTGTTTGCATATTAGTGTACTTTTCATCATTCATATTCAAAAACTGAGTCAAAATTGCATTTCAAAAAGTGTCATATAGTTCATCATTTTTCCTTCATTGCACTTGCATTTAAACATCAAATTCTAGAAAGTTTTGTCACAAAAGTAACAATCTGAGACCTGGAACATAGAACACATATAATCACTCAGAAATTGCATTTTCATTTTTAAAAAACCCTGTACTGGGACCCATTCACCCCTGGGCGAATGAGTCCTTCAGGGCATCTTAAAACCATCTTTTCTGAAGTTTTTTGTGGTTTTCTACACTTCCTAGAACTACTGGTAACCTACTATATCAATCTAGAAAGTTTCAGGAATTTATGATTTATGCATTAAGCTCTAATCATCCATTTAGGTTAGCCATTTAAAATTGGAAAAAATATTACATTTCAGATTTTTAGAGCAATTATTGCATCATATTTTCATTACAAATGTCTCTTGTTATCATACTTCATGTTCTATTTTCAGATTTTGTTGAAAACTCTAAGCAATTATTGTTACAAGCATATGAATGTGAAGTCATTTCTTCTCTCTTCTTGTCCGATCTCTCTCTCATGTCTGAATCTTAATTAGTGAAATAGAATACAATCTTGGAAAATCACGACAATCAAGTTTGTTCTTCTCCCAATATCTCTCGTATTTGTGAAGAAGATATTTTGGTGTTAAAAGATCCAATCAATGAGAGTCATGAGAATCCTATTTGTTTCTCATCTCCTATCCCTCCTACTTGGGAAAATATTGTTAAATAAGAGGAATCCATCATTGATAAACAAGAAATTCCAACCATTGATAACTCCCTTACTTGTGACAAAGTCATTTTAGAAGAACCAACAATTGAATGTCATGAACATCTAGTTTGTTGCTCTCCTAAAAACTCTCCGACTAGGGAGGATATTGACACAATTCTTTCAAGCAATAAAAATGTGGCTTCCTTAGATGAAGATGGTGAAGTGACATTAGAATCTCCTTCACTAAGATATCATGAAAATAAGGATAAGTCTCTTGAGGTTATGAACATTAGATCTCCCTCAAGTCCTCTAATTCTTAGACCTCCTACAAATCCTTTAATTATTGGACCACCTAAGCGTCAACTTATCCTCTATCCACACTCATAGTAACCAAAAGTTTAAAACAAACCCATTATTATCCTTGAACCACCTAAAAAGAAACCATTAGCTCTAGGAGATATCTTGAACTTTACAAGATAACTTCATAGTAACAATGTTTCACAACAATCGAGTTACAATACCATTGCTCATACATATGTGACTAGAAACAATCAACAACTATAAACAACTCCAACATCCCTTCCATTACCTCAACCATATCTCCCACCTGCACCTAATATCTTGTAGCATAGTGGTAAAGAGTATGATCTTGTTGAACAACTTAAAAAAACTCCTACTAGGATATCCTTATGGGATCTTATTCAAGTCTCCCCTCATTATCATATAACATGATTCAAAGTGCTTTACAACAAGTTCCTATCCCTCCTAATATGCAACTAAATGACATAGCAACCTTGGTTCAAGGAATGAATGCTGACATTATTTTCCACCAAAGTGAGATACCTCCTTTAGAAGTGCAAAAATAAAATGAAGCTTTCATGATATTAGATATTATTAATAGGAAGGGGATAAAGATAACCCTTGTTGACAATGGCTTATCCCTTAACGTATGTAGCATAAAACTTTTGGATAAGCTTGGAATGGATAAGACTAAGATTCAACCTGATTCCTTATCTATTCGTGGGTTTGATAACATAGGAAAACAACTGCTTGGTGTGATCACATTACCTATTATAGTTTGAAAGACAACATTGCAAAGTACTATCTATGTTATGCCTTGTGATCTTTCATATAATCTTCTTTCAGGTAGGCCATGGATTCATGAAATGAATGGGTCGCCTTCTACTCATCATCATAAAATGAAGTATGTCTATAACAATAAAGTGTATACAATCAAAACTGATCCTGAACTAGATAGTTTTCTCATTGAGAAAGACAAGGAAAATCCTTTGAAAACATTGACACTAACTACACAAGCGGAACCCATGCAAGAGAAAGAAAAATAAAAGCGTATTGAAGAAGTCATGAAGTTATTTGAAGATGATTGGGGTTCCTAATACAAGATCACAACAAAAGAGTCTGAAAAGGGAAAAGATAAATTGGTAATGTCAACACAAATTTTGAAAGAATCCACTTCAACCACTTTAGAAGAAGAAAAAAATTACACAACAAGCTTTGATGAAGTTTCTTATGAATAACCACCAAATCCAAAAGAAATGGAAAAGCTTTATGGAATAGGTTATGAGCTTTTGAAATAACTTGGTTATAGTGGAAAAGGATGTGGTGCTAGAGAACAAGGTATTTGTGTCCCTATGGATCCTAACATGCAAGAAATGACTAGTTGTCTTGGTTATTGTCCCTTGAAATAAAAAAAAGCATCAAAAAATCCTTCACTCAATACCATAACTATTACAAAATATTCTCCTAAACCAACTTTAACCTTGGTGCATCTTACCTTGATAGAAACTAGTGGTCTTGGTTATTGACCTTTGAAAGAAATGAAAGAATCAAAGAAATCTTCATTTAATATTAATGTCGTCATGAAAAACACTCCTAGGACATGTCTTAGTAATGATTGGGTTTCATTAGATTTTACACCCTCCTTTAAGGGAGAGTACAAAACCTCACAATCTAAAGAGTCTTGTGTGAGTATGACACCTTGTACTAAGAAAGAGATATCTTTGTCGCAAAAGAAAGGAACATCTTCTACTATTGATCTAGAGAGTATCTTGTCGAGACTCCTCCAAGATCATTTGATAAATCTCCCTCTGAGAACATGAAAGAAATTATACAAGAGTTCATTTTGTGCATATCATAGAGTTCATAGTCATTCTATTAATGAATGTAAGGCTTTGGGTAATAAAATTCAACATCTTAAGGATTGTGGTGCTCTTCCTTGTCTTGAAGAACCTAGTTCCTCTAATTGATATTTATTTTCATGTTGCTCATCACTTACCTCGGCTCACCCTTGTCTTGCACTAAGTGGGGGAAAGGGAGTTAGGTAGCCTTGTCTACGTATGGCACTTTTCGTTGTTTCTTTTGGCTAGTTGATGTACTTCCATGTATATATAAGAGCAAGCTTGGGATGTGGATGGCATTCCTTAAGTTGGCTCACATGTGACACACTTTTCTTTCTATGTTATCTTTAGCATTTCATTTTGGGGGAAACCCCTTTCCTCTCTCCTCTTTCATGATGTAGCTGCATTTGGAAACATGTGACTTGGCATAGGAATTTTTGAACAATCTCTCATGTCTCCTTTATTGTTAGCATTAACTATTGGCTACTTTAAAGAAAATTTCTCACAACAATGGTGTTAGCAATTTCTTTATAGTGGGAGCATACATTGGCATTATCATTCCTCATGTTTCATTGTGCAATTTTCTTTCTTCTTGCAATGCATCCTTCTCTTGGTGGTTTCATTAGGTTTGATGTCCTCTGAGAGCATGATATTTCTTTGACTTGTCCTCTCTTAGAGACATTAGGCATAATGTTCCTAAGAAGAGACCTTACATGAACTAAGCAAAGTCTCTTTAAGCAAACCTGTATTTGTATTTTTGTTCATAAGTGTTTAGCATAATACAACTTGTTAACCTTGTGAAGCCCAAAGACCTTGTTTTGTGGTGCCCTATCAGAGTTATCAGAGGGATAGCTTTGGTATGGTTAGTACAATGAGAGCCTGTAGACCTGGCATGACTTTCTCACTAAGCCACTTTCCTAGGGGCTCACCTAGTGGATAGCCTGAGGTTCCATTAGCCTAGAGTGAGCGTGCATTGTTGTTTGCATAGTGGACATCGAGTTCTGCGTGTGAACATTCTTGGAAAAACAGCCGAGATGTGTTCCACATCACGTTGGACAGTTAAGGCTTGATCCACCCCTTTTTATTTTTGTTTTTTTCCTTTCTTCTAGTCATTGACATTGTATGTTTGTGTATCTTTTTGTTGCATATCATACACCTTGTGTGTGTCACTTTATTCTTATGTTGGTTTGACATGGGATCTTGGATCCTAGAGGCTTGGCCACCTCCTTGCTCTTTTCCATCCTATACAATCCACATTGGTACACTTGGAACCCTCTTAACACATATTTGTCTACTTTATGTGAGTTTGAAACAAGTTCCTCCTCTCTCTAAAGTGGGGGCCAAATGTAGTGTAGAAAAATGTATCCTTTTACATTTTCACACCTAATTTGGGAATTAATATTAAAATGAACTTAATTATGCCTTAATTTAGTGTTGTAATACGTATTTTGCATATTCACATTAAGTTTAGGGCCCTATTAATTAAAATGGACTTAATAATGCCTTAATATGGTGTTGTAAAGTGTACCCCTTTACACTTTCACACTTATTTAGGGCTCCCTTAATTAATTGAGGCTATTTTCCCTTAATTGGCCCCTTTAATTCAAATCCAAGCTTAATTAATTGCATTTTTTGAAGAGGAAACCCGACATTCATTAATGCCTTAACATAACACTTCTCATTGAGTAATGTGTGTCCTAGGTGAGTGACCTAGGACCCATTCGCCCATGGGTGAATGGGTCCTCACTTAGACCTAGGGTCTAAGTTTGAATTACGTTTTTGGCATTATTTCAATGGTTTCAAATCTATATTTCAATATCAGCTTGTGAAATTTGAATTAAGGATAAATTCCTATAAATACCGAGTTATTTTATCAATTAACATTAGATTTCAAGAGCACAATTGAGAGAGCTTTCACAAGAGAAAATATTGTTGTCAAGAGCATTCAAGAGCAGATTTCTTCATCATTTGTTGTAGCAATCAAGATCCAAGCATTATGTCAAATTTATGTGGAGTCATGCATATTTTTGGAGCTAACATTGTGATGTAGGTTTCATGATTCAATCAAGCATTCAAAGTATCATTTCAAGCAAAGATTCAAAGTCAAGATCTACATCCATTGAATCCATTTCATGCAATTCAAAGAACTCCATTATCAAGGTTTATTAAGGGTTTATTGAGTGGTAACATAGCTTTGTTCATTCTTCATTCTGTCTTTCATGATTTTATTCATTTCAAGGTTTGATTACCAAAACAAGGTTTAACCAAGATAAATCCCCATTCACCAAAAACAAACATTTTTCCCCTCTCTTTATGTGTTTCAAATTTGTAGGTTGAAGAAAAGTTGAAGATCTCAAAAGTGAAAAATTGCAAAGTTGTATTTGTTGTCACCCTTGTCATCTCATAGAAACTCATATCTGGGATTTATTTTTGAATGTCTGACTGTGAAAATCGGGTATCGAGTAATGCAGTCATAGGAGCAAAGGACCTTGAAATAGATTTTGAAGAGCCCTACCCATGGCCTATTCGCCATAGGGTGAATGAGTCCTCGTACAAATTTTGAAAACACCATTTTGTGAGAGGTACACAACATTTATCTCTTCTAGATCTGCTAGAAACTTTGTATGTTCCTTCAGTTTTATGCTTAATCTACTTTAAATCCAAGTTATAGACTGCATTTTGGATTTGATTTGCTATTTCTAATCTTTCTCCCCAAAGTGTTGTTTGACCTAGACCCCCGTCCTAACACAAAAAGGGAAATTGCAAGATTCCTCAAAGAATTCACTCACCTAAGGGTTGAAAGTGGATTTTAACTTGAGGGATCTCATTTCCTGAATGACATAGAAGAATAGGTAGGTTCATTGACCCCATTTTTCCCTTTTTATTTATACTAAGTTTGGTGAAATATCCCAAATTTAGTATAAAATCCTATGTGTTTGAACCCCCTAACTCATTTTTCTATGTTTCAATTACTATTTGATACTTTTAGCATTTGAGATTTATTGATATATTCATACATGTATATTGACATTTACTTCCATATTTTATGTTTTTATGTTCTTAGTTTGCATGTGGATGATGCAAAGACACCTTAAGTGGTGCATGTTAAAATAAAGGACTTTGAACATGTTTTGTGTGATTCATGCCACTTATTTCTTGTGTTATGTATGTGTTATTCCATATGGATTTGGGATGATTCAAAGCATTAAGTGATTGGAAATAATTATCATCATGATAACAAAAAATAAAGCTTCTTTTGATTTATGTTTTTGACTTTAGCCTTTTTGGTTGACTCTTTTTTTTGCCTCCTCATTAATCACATAGTATTATTTTGCTTTGGACTTTTGATTAAGCCATTTTTTGGTAAGCCTCCTTTTTAAGTTTTCATTTCACATTCTATCTTATTTCTTATATTTTGTTTCATGTCTTTAATAATATGGTGTGTGAAGTTTCCCTGCTTGGCACATCCTCTTTGTGCTAGTTATTTTATTCTACTTTGATGATACTTGCATGATTATCCTATAATTCATATGCTTATAATGTTTACTTTGTATGATCCTCTTGATTGAGTACATGATTTCATGTTCACATGATATTTACCTATGCTTATTATATTTACATCTTATTACCATGCTTGATTGTACACTTACATGTTCACATGTTCACATGATCTTTACTTATGATTATCATGATTATATTGCATTCTTATCCTATGGTCACATGTTATAAATTATGATTGAATATTTGAGATGACCACACTTTACTCATGCTTATCATTTTATATAAATACATTTACTTATGATTACATGCTTCTTATCCAATATTATGGATTTCATCATTTGTTTGTTGTTCCTAACATTGGGTGCACCATGCTCCTCTTCTTACATGTGTTTTCATGCTTATATCATACTATCTTATCACATCTTTTTTAGATGATGTTATCTATGCCACTTATTACACAATGGTTGGAATTCAATGGTCATATATTTTTCTCCCCTCCAATTCCTTCCATCCTTTGTATGAAACCAATTGGAGGGGGCATATATTACCACTGATGTCCTTTGATGATTATGATTACAATGAAAAATTCATGCTCTTCACATGCTTAATCACATCATGGCTTCATGCTTATTTTTATGGCTACCACCACGCCTAGTGGATGTGTCTCCCACCATGCCTAATGAATATTTCTTTTTATTTTTGCATTTACTTTTTGTTTATTGACATTGTTAAGCAATTGTGCAAGTGCTTATTTTAATTTTATCCAATACTACTCATAGAAATTTGTGCTTGTTTATTTTAAGAGGGATCATTCATTAAAGAAGCATGCTCAAAATCATCATCCATATTTATATCATTTTTTATGAGTGCTTGTTATTTACTTTCAACTTGACTTCTTATATACTTTGACATACATCTTCATAGTAGTTCACATGCAAGTCAAAGTGGGAGAAAAATAAAAAGGTGAATAGTGCTTTGTACTTTTCCCATTCATTTTGGACCCATTTTAACCAAGTTGTCCCTAATGCAATGACTAGTGTACAAGTGACAATTTTTAGGGAAAAAGTTGGAAAAATAAACAAAAACTTATATAAACTTAATTTCAAGCACATTTCAAGGATTCAAACTAGAGTTCTTCCTATACTTGGGTTGAATATGCACCTACGAAAATGAACTTAGTTTATATCTACATTGCATATTTGAACCCCAAACTTCTAACCACTTCCTAACTAGTAATTTTTTAGTACAAAGCATTCAAATTTGTGTGCTAGGGTATTGTATAAAAATGCAAACCCCAATTCTATTTTAGGTATCCTAGATAGGATCAAATAACCAAGATCCAATCCATTTGAGAGCATCATATATCATCATCATCATTTGAGCATTAGAACAAAATTACATCATCAACTAGCATCACCATCACAATGACATATTAGACATAATATATGGTTATTTGTCATGTCTTTGATCATTGTTCAAACCATTGATTCAAAACTGAGGCTTTACATGAGAAGATCATTGCTTAGCAAGCTCCCAAAAGTGTTAATAAACACTACCAATTCTTCATATATAGGTCCTAGATACTATAGTGAGCAAATTATAACCATCAAACAGTGTAGCTCATTTTTCTAGACATAGGTCAAATCTATAGATCAGATTAATTATTATAGTTGCAAAGGTCATTTTCGTAGGCATATATTTGATAGGAAGTAGAGAACATTTCATCCTATAATCTATTAGAGAGTAATAGTTTCAAGTTTGAACATAAAAATAATTTTAAATCACAAAGCACAATCTTCAACAAAGAGCTCTATTATCATTTTAAAAGCTAATTTCAACAAAGAACTTCATCAAGCTAATTTCAACAAAGAAATCCATTACCATTCTAAAAGCTAATTTCAACGAAGAACTCTATTACCATTCTAAAAACTAATTTCAACAAAGATCTCCATTACCATTTTAAAAACAAATTCCTTAATCTTTCTTTATCATTTGAAAATATATAATTAATATTATTTTTGACCTCAACTCATTATTTTAACTTTAATTAATTATCTATGTAATTTATTGCTTTACCTTAAAACCTTCGAGAACAAATCATTCATTTTATTTCTTTACAATCTTTACAAGTTTATTAATTACATTTAAAGTACTATGTATGAAAATAACTTTAATCTGTTCATTCTTACAAATTAAGTAAAACTTCCGTGGAGGGTCATGGATGTACGTCATTTGATTTTTTTGGGAAACTTTAGTCGGGCACGCCAAAAGCTAAATTACAGATTTTTTAAAAATACACCTTAACATAAAGTAAAGACAAATAACCTTAACTCTCAAACATGTTATATGTAATTAGAATTGAATAAAGTAGTTATATGTCATGATTACAAGCTACACTTCCTAACTAACATCTAGACAATGACACTTCATTAACATACACTCATTTGATGTAAAGATGACAATACATTGAATTGAATACAACTTTGGTGATAAGGAATCCTATCTAATCTTATCACAAAGCTAAAAGTGCATTCATAATTATACCATGTTAAGGTTTAATAAACATTCATTTGAGATAATGGTGTTGTAATGATTTTCTTATTGAATCATAAAATAGAATGAGTAGTCATTAAGGTTGAGAAAAATAGCGTATTAAGGACATAATGTATGTTGATATATGAAATATTTTTACACGGATTGGAAAGATGAAATATCGTGGTATTATAATAATGTAAAGTGAATTGATTATAACTATATTATAATTCATAAGGATATTGAATTGTATTTTAATTTTAATATGTTTTGAAAATTCTAGAGAAAAGTGTATGCAAAAATTTAGATGAATTAAAGTAGTTGGGTATGATTAATAGAGATTGTGAATAATTACATGTTGAAAGAAAAATGAGAGTGGTTATGGCTTAACTCTAAATTGATGTGAAGTATATTGACTCTTGATGTTGAGACATTGTGACTAAGAGATAAAAATTAAATTTTGGAATTGGGATTAATGGTAGAGGTCTAGGATGATTGATAACTAAAAGAGTTTAAAGTCTTAAGAAGTTGTGACACCCCAAGTACACCTAGGACATTAGCCAGTGGAACAATATTTTTTTGTTGTTGGAAAAATAACACCAATGACCAAGGTACGTCAACATGTTGTATTGCACACCAACGTGCACACAAGTGTCATGCCAAAGACAAGGACACTAACAAAATACTTACCAATCATGGGATGAAACCACCACAATGAACCTATGCGAGGGAGATTGACATGTAAACGTCAATCAGGTATTAACCCATGATCATGCTCTCTTACAAACACAATAAAAGGGTAAGATGACAGAATCATCAACCTCAAATCCACACCAAAATGCACTTAGAAGATACTCACAACACTAAAGGAAACTTACACAAATGACATAATGACTAGGAGACACTGCATCTCAATTAGACAACACAACCATTGATTTTTGCAATGAGGGGTAGGATAACAACAAACTCCAATCCACTTAACAAGAACATACACATTACCCAAACACAAGGGAAAACCTACATAAGAGGTTGCCTCACTAGGAGGTACAAGCCCTCCACCAACAAGAACAATGATGGGTCTTTTCAAGCAATGACATGTTTTCCCAATTCAAAACGTGTCATAAATCTTAAGTGTGACAATTGTTAATAAAGTAAAAACATAGGAAGACTCACTCCGGCAATGGAAATAACTTTCTTATAAAAAATTTATGAGAAATGGTGAGAAGAACTCAATATTTGACAAAATATGAGACAATAACATGCCAGAGGACTACAACGCCTAGGAAGGACACTAGCATCAAGGAAGAACACTAGTGTGCCACTCCATAAGTGTCCTACAAATGCGTTGGCATCGTAGAATTGCACAATTGTCCATAAAATGTATTGAAATATTGAATTTATGTTGTGGTCCTAACCAAACACTATAGTCTTGGCCAAAGATTGAATGGATGATCATTTCCAAGTATCATACCTAGGGAAAACACTTGGGACTCACAAAAACAATAATACAACACAAGAAAACTTCAAAATGGTTGAAAATGACTAGGAGACTAAGATGGATAACCTTGTATAATGTCCAACACACTAACCAATAAAAAGATGCTCCCTGCAAGATGGGAGGCTTATGAGGGACTTCAAAATCAGCCCAAGAAAATATGTGACAAGGGGAAATGTTCCCAACACACCCAACTTGTCCTCCACCCAAGGGGAGAACCAAAATGACACCATCCTATAGTAGGTTCTAACCAACACACAACCCTAAACTTGGGAGACAAATTGTATAAGATCACACATGATCCATACCAAAATTAAATATTTTCTAACACATCAATTCATTTTAAGCCCAAATCCAAATATGATTTATGTTTATTTTACCAACATAACTATAATGATAAATAACAATGAAACAAAAAAATCCTTCAACTCCAACATTGACAAGATAGATCCATCACCATTTATGTGGGAGGTTTATATTCCAACCAATGAAAAGTTCTAAATTAACATATTACAATTACAAAAGAGGACTCAAAGTCCCAAATTATACACATTACATCATATCAACAAAACAGGAAAAAACTAAGGTAGGGAGTAGAGAACCTCCACTTACACACTAACCAAAGCTCCTCCAAGAACTTCAATCCCCAATGGTGGTTCCACTTGGGCACAAGCACAACAATCACACAAAATAAGGGAGCATGGTTTACAAGCATGCCAATCAATAGAAACATTCAATTCATCTTATACATTGCATTCAATAAGGTAAATCATCATATCATACACACAAACAAGAATGATCAACATCAAATGTATATAGGCTAACAAGCATGTTTGACATTAATGCATAACAAGCCAGTATCATGATCATCAAATAAAAAATACACATGTTTGAGGGGATAGCATCACCAAAAATAAGCACGAGGAATAGTCACATCACATGGAATAGACATGCCAACAAGAAATCATATAGCATGGACATGAACATGTGCAAACATGGTCTCTTCTTATTTTCTCTTTTATTTTCATTTCACTTTTTCTAATTTGCAACAAACAAAAATGCCTAAGTTATTTTTCTTTTCCAAAGGAAAATAAAATAATTCCAATTAATCATTTTCCAAGAAATTGCAATAACACAATTTAATTTCCTCCCCAAATTTACATAATTTGATTTAAATTTTCTAACTAAATATTTTATATTACAATTAACTAATTGCAATAATTTAATTATCATTTCTAATGCATATCAAATAGAAAAAATTTCCTTTCTTTTCTTTCCTAGTTTCCTAATTCCCAATGCATTGGACACTATTTACATGCAAGAATCAATTTTTAAAATACAATTCTATGCAAATGGGAAAATAAATAACCACAAAATAAATTATGTGTGTATTGGTTTTCCATAAAACACAAAGTCTAGAATCGTCATCTATTCATATCCAAAACCATAAGGGAGAACATAGGGCTCATCTTACACTCAAACTAAATGTGGTAGGGGTTACCATACACATTAGCCAAAAGTGAGGCCTTTGATTAACCACCATTGGGGAAATAAATTAGACTTGCAAAATAAAGTGGAGAAATAATCATGTACTTGTACCTACACACTTAATTCACACATCAAGTGTACCTACTTTGTATATATACTAGACAAAGTAATTGAAAATTCATCCAATGGGGTTCAATATCACATAATCATGAAATTATGATAATTAGTTAAAATGTAAAATACTAAGATCATTAAATCACCACACTTATGATTTTATCATAGAAAGTATAACACAAGCATCTCAAAATACAATAATAGCAAAATATATCAATTCCTTACAAAGAACTTGGCACACTACCATACACATGTATCTCAACGCAAGCAACCAATAGTCACAACAAAGACTATTTAATGATAATAGTAAAGTTGAAACACCAAAAAACACACAAAGAAACAAGCACAAGCATGGATTATTCATACCCTCATACATAGTAAACAATAATGTTGAAACCAAGACATCTCAAAGGAATGAGTGGGTGGGCACTACATAAGCAATCACACAACCATAATTTGGTATATTTTATGTCATTGCATCCTAATAGTTTGGTCTTATACAATGCAAATATAGACCTTCAATACTTACAAAATATGATTGTTCTATGTTTAGTTGTATGAGGAAAATTTTGATGGTGCTAAGAAGCACCATTTGGACTTACTATAATAGTGGGAACAATGATTGGATTCCTTGTTAGTAGTTAGGATTTTGGATTGAGTAAACAAAGGAGTTGGAAACTAAATACCCTACACTTTTTTTAGCTTTATTTTATGTTTCTTTGTATAGATGCCTCAAGTGCATGGTCATAACACTCAATTTGATATGTTTGGTGCATAAAATAATACTCACCCCTAAATCCACTAGCCAATCCCTGATATATTACCCCTTAAATTCATACCAATCATCTTTCTATATGTTTTACCCACTTAGTATTATATTGTGTGGCTAACCCAATCCTTAGGATGGGTTACACAATATGAGCTAGTTTTCCTATTTTAAAGTTTAAATTTCTCACCACAAGGTTAAATTTTGTAGAAGTTAGAGTTGTTATCTTCCCAGTCCATGCACCAAAAGCCTTGAGTTGAGTATTTAGGAACATGTATTTTAGTAAATATCCTTATTTAATTCAAAGAGTTAAATATTAACATCCAAAATTAATTACAAGAGAATTCAATCTTAATCTTAATTGCATTAACATCACATTATTATGTGGTGTGTTTTCTAAATTTGAACAACTCCTTGGGGATTGAGTACTATTAAGGAAGTCAACGTATTCTCCCCATACTTAAGTAGAAGACGATAGTATTTTCAACATAATACATTTCTTAGTAATAGGTTCATAAGACACAATTTAACATAGGAGGAAACATCAATAAAAAGCCAGGAACATGAGTTAGACTAGGTCACAACATTATGTAGTCTACAACCAAGCCACACAAGTTAGACTAGTCAGAACATGACCTAGTCTAGGACTAGTCACATAGGGTGGTATTGTCTACAATGATGGGAACCTTGAAGTAACTTAGTCACATCTCCATGATATCTCATTTGTATGGAGATCCTAGATTTTAATATTTAATTATAACATCAACTTTGGTCACCAACTAGTTAAAATTCAAAATCACGCAAAATCAAATAATCACATTATTCCCTCTTAGTTATTCAATACTTATCTCTTTGCCCTCATTTTCTATTTTTGATTAAAAAAAAACTTTTTAATTGGAATTATACCTATATTAACATGTGTAGTAAAACATTTTTTTTCCTCATAATTACTAATTTATTTAATCATACACATATTTTCTTATATTGATGTGATACACATTTGATAATGAGTTCTAAAAACAATAATGAGAATATTAATAGTGAAAGGAAGCTAAGGTGTATAAATACTTCTTACATTGATCTAAAAGAAGAGATGAACACAAAATATAATCTTAAATAATTTACAAGAAAGAAACAACATAATAAAATTATTCACCATAATATAATAATGTATCTTGGGAAAACCCTTCTAAGAAAAAACATAGTCTTCAAAATCTAAAATAATGTATTAATTTTTTTTGATACGTAAGGGTTAGATATTTTATATTAATTAAAATAAAACTTTACAATACGTCTACTATAGCAGGTAGATCATCACAAAGGCCAACAAAAAACTTATAAAAATTTATAAACCCACCGAGAAGGAACCAAAACCTACATCGAAAGCCAGGACCGAGCTAGAACAAGATATTAATTAACTAATCGGTGAAGAAAAAACTAGACAAAAACAACCATTCAGCTTAGCAAAGGAATCAAAATCTTCCACCCATTCCAAACCATCCATCGACACCAGCCCCACTTTCCTCTTTAGGAATTCCACCGCCACCACAAAAACCATTATGTTCCTCATGAGCTCCGCCCCTTTCAAATCCAGCAAAAAGGGGAAAAATTTAATTGCCTTGTCCTCATTCCATAGTTTTTCCAAGTCTACTGGCCTCCTTTATCACCAACCTTTATCACCAAGCTCGCTAAAAAATGATCGCCTTGCCAATTGTCCCGATTGCATGTTTTCACATTTCTCGGTGTACTGGGCCATACGAAACTCTAATAGTGTCATGACTTCCTATCATTTTGGCCTTGAGACCCACTCCCCAGGCCATGTGGGATCCACCTCATGCCTGCCGAAACCCCTCCACCAACATGGAGGGTCGCCCTCCCAACCACCCACAAAATAATGTATTAATTAGCAACAATATAGTTTAAATTATAATCTATGCAATGAGCCTTCATAAGAGACAACATCAAC
This sequence comes from Sequoia sempervirens, assembly GCA_007258455.2. Lineage (NCBI taxonomy): Eukaryota > Viridiplantae > Streptophyta > Pinopsida > Cupressales > Cupressaceae > Sequoia > Sequoia sempervirens. The sequence continues at coordinate 246,196,632 of VDFB02000013.1, read as the reverse complement.
GCTCAAATCTAGAGTAATGCCAAAAACATAACAAAACCTACAAAATACACTATATAAACTCTCCCCAAAGCACCCAATAAATAGATAAGCCAATACATGAAACCACCAAAGAGAAATAAAAAAACCATGAGCTAATATGAACCAAAAGTGGTGCCCAAATCCCAAGACAATTTTACATGCTAAATATACATATTATTTACACTTGTCATAAGAATCTATTAAAACATATCATAGTTATCCTCCCTAATTGGGTTCTCTGACTTTTCTTATTCAAACCTTCCTAAGAAGTTTTATCATATTGAAAATGACAAGTCATAGGTTGGTGAATGATCTTTTTCAACGTGTGTAACACCCTCTTATTTTTCTCTTATGTGTCATAGATGCTCTTTCATTTTTTACGTGGGAGGCTTAACTTCTATAGGCCATAATTTTTTATCTAGGATTTTGATTTAGTTTATTTTTAAAATTGAATATCTTAGAGAGTTCCACATTGTTATAATGCACTTTAGCTAGCTAAATCCCATTTTGATAAATTTGTAACAAAAAAATACCTCTATAGCCCCAAAATTATATTTTTGTGCTCTCAACATTAAGATACCAGGTTGATACACCTTTCTTATCATTCTCCCACTTATCAAACACCTTGTAAGAGTAAATTGAATAACAACACCATTAACTACTTGATAGGGTCCAAGAGGCCCATTACCTTACAACATTACTTGAACTTCTCTATGCTCACTAGTTTTGTAAATGCATCTACAACATTCTTCAAAATATTAACTTTATATAGTGTCACCCTTTCATCCTCTACCATGCCTTAAAAAAATTGAACTTGAAATCAATATAACTTCATCCACGAAAGAAATTTTAGGTTATTCAATAAACATATTACACTTTGACTGTTACAATGAGCTCTAATAGCTATCTAACTCTACCCCACATCTAAACATAGTATCAAAAGTCAAATGGCCTCCTTACAAGAGTATGTAGCTACTATTTACTCTACCCATGCTACAAATAAAGTGACCATAGCTTGTCACTCACTCATTAAAAATACTTGAACCACTAAATAAGGTAAAACTTTAGCCTAGTAGACCTTTTTCCATTGACATCCCCTATCCAATTTGAATCCACATAACCTTGTATATCCATTAAGTGTTAATAATCTAAAACATCACCATGATAACAAATAAAATATTCAAAAGTACCTCATTTATACTTGAAGACCCTCTTTATTGTAATACAATATTCTCATTGAGGATTAGTCATGTAATGATTCAAGAATCCTATTACTTGGAAATTATCTTGTATGGTGCAAATGATAACATACATAAGGATCCCAACTACACTAGCATATGAAACTAAATTCATATACTTTATCTCTACATGTGTCATAGGAAACTACTCAATCGAGATATTATTTCCCATAAAAATGAATATTCATTAGTTTATTGTAGATCATACTTTAAAATACAAGATAGACTCAACATACTTCCTCTAACTAGTCAAAAAAATTATGTTTTCCCTATTCCATCCATTTTCCATACCAAGGATGTACTTATTATCTCCTAAGTCCATCATTTCAAGTTATAATAAAACATGAGATTTCATGTCCCTAATCATTTACTTACCATTACCAAAAAACAATATATTATTGATAATGATAAATTATTGCCATTCTATTTACATAAATGATTTGGTTTATACCTAAAAATATCAACTCCAACCAAGATACTTTATAATATTTTTATTTTTCAAGGTCTATGATGAGACCATAAATTTTCTCATATTATATCAAAGAAAATCATCTATTTCTTCTTAATGCATTAATGTTAAAGTGGATTTGAGTGATGATTGAAAGTTCTTTAGCTTGTTTAAAGTAGAATATAAAGTAAATGTTTGATTTATTTTTAGTAATTAAATGTGATCCAATTTGCTTCTAATATGTCTCCATGAAGTGTTTAAGATGATATAATTCAGATAAATGGGTTATTAAATAACTCATGGTAAGAAGAAGCTTCATTAGACACTTGCAACAGAGAGCTCTACACTTGAGACAGTTAACTCCTAAAAGCTTTAGAAGGATTTGAAGAAGTAATGAGAAGATAGAGGAGACTCTCAACACACTCCTACATTCATGCAAAATCATGGGGCATAAATCATTCCAAAATTAATGGAATGAGTATTTGTTTCATGTTGAGTTCAAAGATCTCTCACGGTTATTACATTTCATGATTCCTTCTTCCACCAAAGATAACTCAAGTTACCACAACACTAAAATGTTGTTACATGATTATAGCATGTTATTCATGTTAATTATCAATGATTTTTGCAAGAAAAATGAAGAATAATTCCTTCATTCACGTGGAGAACTGAAGGCTTCATAAAAATCAGACATTCAGAAATAGTCAAAAACACAGTCTCAGTAAAACAGCGATATCTCCCTCATTTCTCAACAAAATTTAAAACCCTTTTGAGTATTTGGCATGATTTGCAGCAAGGAAGAAGCAGTAAGCGTTAGAAAATTACTGAGACAAAAGTGGCGTGATGGAGGACATCAACTTCAATTTTCTCAAAGTTTTGTAAACGACCCCTCAAAAATAGGATCTTGGATCCACATTCTTAGTGGATAGATATAGAATATGAATTATATAAATACAATGTAATCATTTGATCAAAGGGAGGGGATTAGAATGGCTTGTTTCAGCTTGAGGAAATAGGATAAATCTAGTTTCATTTACCAGCAATGTAATTCCAGATTTCTAGATTAAATTTGAATCCAAGAAAGCTTTTCATTTCCAACAAGTGTGAAGTAGTTTAGTCTTTTCAATTCATGCAATTGTTCCTTAGATTAGTTCCATTTCATGCAAATTTCCTTTCATGCAAATAGGATTTAAGATTACTTTCCTTTCATACAAATAGGATTTATTTTTGCAAGTAGAAATGATTGTCAAGCAAGTTTTCTACTTTCTCTCTTGCATACAACCATGGACACCGCCTTGGATTGATAAATTAAATGATGAGAATTACAATGACCCCATCATTCTATAGACCTTTCTCACCAATATGGCCCATCCACTAGTGTTATAACTGAGGAGTCTAGTTTATGGTCTCATTTTTGGGTAGAATTTGTGATCTAGTTGTTGAAGTTATCATGTACTTTGATGTTAAGGGTTGATACTTTTATGATATTTTCCTCAAACTATAGACATTGGGCTTAATCTTATTTCTACAAACCTTTAATGATAATGGCATGTTAAATGGATTGTCTATATTAATTTTGCATGTGGTTAATGAATGTTCCCTAAGGTGGTTACAGATATGCAATTATTGTACATACTAACATTTCCATACAGATTTAATTTGAGGATGCTAAATTGAGGAAGACATTGCCAGCTGGGCATGCACCATAACGTCCAACAAGGGAATCATTCAAAGGTCAAAGGAGGTCGATGACAGGAGATTCCTCATGCAAACCGAATGTAACTTCCTTGTAGTGGTCATTATTGATGTTGAGCAAATGTGCACATTACTACAACACTAAATCTGTGGTTGGACATGCATGTCTGACCGGATTCCATGCATGCATAACCGCCACCCCACTTTCTCTGTTTTCCCTAAATGGCGTCCTCCCAGCTCATGGAGTTGACTGCCTCATTTAGTTGGTAGTATAAATAAATATTTGATACTCCTTTTCAGGAGATTTCATGATTTGATATTGTACTTGCATTCTTGAGTTTTCAGTAATACATATCTATTACTCTTTTGTACTCATGATTTACAGTGAATAAAATAAAGTTTTGAGTTCGAGCATCTAAGTTCTCATTAGTTTTAGAGGATACTTATCCAAGGGGGCCCACTTTGTGAGTAATTCATCCTTTAGTTTAGTATTTCTTGTTGTTTAGTAATTAGTTAAGAATCTGACATTGATTGTTCCTGCAACCACTAGAATTCAAAGTAGTGCCCTATTTTTTACTCAGATTTTCATTTCTATCATGTATTTCAGCTTGGCGTAATTGTTGATTGATGGTTAGCATTCATCTTATTCCTTTCTAAGCAATTTACTTTCAACATTGTGTCTTTCTTAGTTGTCAAATGAAAATGGCTACTTTGGGTTCCTAGTGCACATACTGTGTTGAACCATTTCAAGTTCACGTCCCTGGGTTGACAAGTTAAATGTACCTTCATGATGATTGAAATGGCTATTCAAGTTAGATGTCCAATCTTTGAATTGTGGTTGTAAAGGCCTAGTTGTGGAATCATTGTAGGAGGCAAACATTTTTGGCATTGTTGCCGAGGATGGTATCAAACTAGGGAGTTCTTTGGAGTCATTGGTAGTTTTTCTTGTTGTAGTGTTTCTGGAAGTTGTTCTTAGTATACCCTCATTTAGGAAGTAATGACAACCCCCCTTATTCTTTACCAATTCTTTGTGTGAGCTTGTTGATAGTGAGGTTATACTACATGCATAGAGGAAGGAGAAGGGATGCTTATGGGAGATTCCTTCCTAACAATCCTAATCCATTCCAACTAGTTGAATATCAAAACTTGCCAAGAGAAGAAGAAGAAGAAGATCCACACCCCTTTGCTGATGCATTTCCTGATCTGACTAGCTCTAAAGTCTCCTCTGAAGACCAAAATCAGCTTGAGAACCCCTTTGCTACTACATCAAGTAGTCATGGGTGATGCAAATAGGAATAGACCTAACCAACCAGATTTTCCTTTCCCCATTGCCCATCAAAATGAAGTTGACAACATCAAAAAAATCCCTACTTCAGCTCTCCCCAAGTTTTATGGACTTGTTACAGAAGACCCTAATACCTTCTTGTTCGAGTTTGATATACTCTGCACGAGTTATGACTATACCACAGATGCCCATAGGCTTAAGCTATTTCCTACCACTTCGAAAGAAGTTGCATTAAGATGGTTCATGAGCCTAGGTAGAGATATTGTGGAAACTTGGGAAGACGTGAAGACAAAATTCCTTGAGAAATACATGGAATATTATAGGGGCAGTGACATGAGAGGAGGTGACATTTTCAGGATGCAACAAAAGGAAGATGAAAGCTTGGAGGATTATATCGCAAGGTTTATGTTTTTCCTACAAAAATCTCCACACCATACACTCAATGAAGACTCACAAAAATTGTTTTTCCTTAGAGGAATCAAAGATAGTTGCACCAATGCCTTGGACCTAATGGGAGGAGGAGATATCTCCCAAGTTCCTTGGGAAGATATCAATAAAATATGTCAGAACTACTCTAAGGCAGCTTCAAAGAAAGGAAGAGCTTACCAATCTTCCATGGGAAATTCAACTACCAGTGGAGTTTCAAGAATGGATATTACTCATTTGCTAGTAGACTTCAAGCAAGACATTATAAAAAATCTAGCTACTCAGCTAGATACACTTCAGGATAAGAAGAAGCAAGAGGAGGCAGAGGTAATGTTGGCAGAGTATTGCACCCATTGCAAACAAAAGAAGAAGGATTGTAGATGCAAGATGGTAGCCAATATTGAAGGAAATGAGATGGCACTTGAGTTCAAACTAATCTAGATTAAAGAAGACCAAGTCTACTATGTTGCACAAAGGAGGCCTTGGGATCCAAGATAAGGCATGCCACCAAATCCACTCTCTTGTGTTGGGCCATATTTCAATTCCTATTCATCTAACAACCAATGGCAGTCCCCATATCCATCCAGCTATGGAGGATATCCACTACAACCTTGGAGTAACCCTCCAAATGCTTGGCCCAATCATCAAAAATCTCCACCCCAGTGGTAAAAACCTTAGGGGAATTGGCAACAATTTCAAGGGCATTGGCAACCACCTCCAAGAAATTGGCAGCAAACAAATCAATGGAGGGGAGGACAACAATGGCCTACCCAGACAATCAGTTACATGCAACCACCTTTTTAGCCCCAGCCTACTATAATGCCTCCGCCTACTAATTCAAGTTGAAATGCACCTAAACCTACTCAGCTACCAGCTTAGCCCACACCCAATCCAAATAACAAACTACAACAACAACCTGCATACTTTTCTGATTCAAATCAATTCCCTGCATATGTTGTGAGTGTAAGTGACATCCACTTGCATTCAGGAACTACTCTACCAACCCCTTCCAAGACCATTATCACTGAGCTTCCTATGGAAGAGGAGGAGGAACCTTTGAATGATCCCATTTAGCTAAGTGCACCTAAAAATCCTAAACCAATCTAAGTCAAGCAGACTAAACAAGAACCACCATTTCCTCAGAGATTAGAAGTTTCCAAGAAGAAGGAAGAAAAGGAGGACACAACCTTTGATATCTTGGATCAGCTGAAGCATATATGTATCCAGATCCCTCTATTCCTTGCCATAAAGGATGTTCCAATCTATGGTAAGGCAATCAAGGAAGCATGCCTCAAGAAGCCAGGTAGGAAAAAGAAAGACCCAACTACAGTTCATGTGGTGGGATAGCTAGCTGGCATCATGCTTGGACAAGTGACTATCCCCAAGTACAATGACCCAGGTAGTCCTGTGGTAGCATTTGTTATAAACGAGATCCAAATTAAGAATGCTTTGATTGATTTAGGGGAAACAATAAATGTAATGACCAAGGACATCTTGTAACAACTAAACATTGCAAGCATGCGATCTACTCTTACTATCTTGTAGCTTGTTGATAGTTCTACTGTTAAACCTGATGGTATAGTGGAGGATCTTGTGGTAGTTTTAGACTCCTAGGGGTACCCAGCAGACTTCATGATTCTTTCTCTTAAGGCTACACTAGGTGGGTATCCCATTATTCTTAGAAGGCCATGGTTCGCAACTATAGATGCATATTGGATGTCGGCCAAGTGACATGACCATTTCAAATGGGAAGAGCACTAAAAACTTTGTTCTTTATCCTCCTGCTCAACCATCTCATGATGAGGATAATCTCATATGGCCACATGTTGGTGAAGAGGCCAAGGAAGTTAATTCTGTGGCACGGCTTATGATGTTAGGCAAAAGCTCTTTCATGCAGCTTCAAGTTGAGGATGAATTATTGGCTAACATCATTCAGAACCATTGTGAAGTGGAGGAAGCATCATCTTCTCATTCTGCTACTTCAATCAAGACACTTCTGCCTACTCTTCCTACAACCACTGTTCTTGCAGACGTTCTTCTTGTAGCCACGCTTCCTGCAACCACTGTTCCTGCAAACAAACTTCCTACAACAACAAGCATGTCCCATACATTGCTACCACATGAACTAAAGGTACCATGTGTTAATGAAGCAACTATGATAGAGTTGATGACACAAGTACAGGTGTTAGAAGGAAAGTATTTGAATGTTAACAACAAGCTAAGTGAAGAACAACAATTGTTATTGGCAAACTTATTAAGGACCCATCAACATGCATTTGTATGGGATTATAATGATATGAAGGGATTGGACCCTAAAATTTGTACACAGAATTTATATCAGAGATGATTTTACCCTAGTGAGGTAGCCACAAAGAAGAATTAACCCTGCATTAAGAGAAATTGTAAAAGGGGAACTACAGAAATTGCTAGATGCAGGATTTATCTACCCCATTTTAGATAGCCAGTGGGTGTCTCCATTAGTGATTGTGCCCAAGAAAGGAGAGAAATAGCAAGTTTGTGTTGATTATAGGGAACTTAATGCTACCACCAAGAAGGACCATTTTCCTTTACCTTTCATCAATCAAGTTTTGGACACACTTGCAAGAAAGCAATACTTTTCTTTTCTAGATAGATTCAGCGGCTACAACCAGATCCAAATTGCACCAGAGGACCAGGAGAATACCACATTTACCTATCCATGGGGGACCTATTCCTACTTGGTACTCCCATTTGGCTTATGCAATGCACCTGCAACTTTTTAGAGGGTAATTATTAGCATATTTTTAGATATTTCTCATGATTGCATGGGAATTTATATGGATGATTTTACCACTTATGGTGTTGATTTTAATCAAGCACTAGAAAATCTCAGGAGAGTCCTACAAAGATGTGAAGACCAAAACTTTTCCTTAAATAGTGAAAGTGCTTCATGATGATGCAAGAAGGTGTAGTTCTTGGCCACTACGTCTCCGATAAGGGAAGTCAAGTAGATCTTGCAAAGATTGAGGTGATCACAAATCTACTCACACCTGCAAAACAAAATGATGTTAGGAGTTTCTTGGGCCATGCAAGATATTATAGGCGTTTCATCAAGGATTTCATCAAGGTAGCAACACCATTGTATACTCTTCTCACTAAAGATGCTAAATTCCAATGGACTAAAGCTTGTGACAAGGCATTTCTAACTTAAAGGTAGCTTTGACTCATGCTTCTATACTCAAAGGACCTAATTGGGAGCTCCCTTTCCACATCCATACTGAAGCATCAGACTATGTTATAGGAGCAATCTTAGGACAGAAGGAAGGAGCTATTGAAAATGCCATTTATTTTGTCAGCAAAAATTTGCAAGGAGTTGAATTCAATTATACAGTGACAAAAAAAGAAATGTTGGCAGTGATTTATGCCCTGAACAAATTCAAACATTACATAATAGGTTACCAAATCTATGTGCACACTGATCATGCAGCCATTAGGTATCTCATGAATAAATCGTTAATCACAGGTAGACTAGAAAGATGGTTATTGTTGATGCAGGAGTTTGATATAACCATTGTGGATAAGCTAGGGAAGGCCAATGTTGTTGCAGATTTTCTTTCAAGGCTGACTACATTAGAAGATAATCAGACCATAAAATGACTCTTTTCCTAATGAGCATCTATTCTCTATCAGTGTACAAACACCTTGGTATGCCAACATTGATATGTAAACTCCTTACTATGAATCACTTAATAACTGTTAGATTCACTAGGATACATATTTAATTTAAGATAAAAACTGACATTGCTTGTGAATTGAGCAAATAAACACATAAAAATGTAGGAAAGTAAAGAAGTTGACAATATCATGCACCAAGAAAAGAGAAAATATTTGATAATGGAGTTCACCAGACTTTGGCTACGTCAATGGATTCGCAAATATGTGTGATCGATGCCATTATTATGATGCAACTGCTTTTACATCACCATGGTCTTTCACTAAGTTACAATCTGCTTCCAAGGAAGATTGTCACACTTTAGGCTCTTCCCACTTCCACACTGTAATGACAGGATCTATCTGGCAACATGTTTGTACCTAACTCCTTCATCACCTTTACAATGCTAAGCAATGAAATTGCAACTCTCTCTCACAACAAGAGTACATTACATGAGGCATCAAGCCTTTGCAATTGACTTTTAAAGTCGTGAAAATTCTCTCAAAGAAAACAATGAGTTTTTATCTCTCCCTATTCTTCTAAAAGACTACTCATAATTCTCTCAAAAGAATCACTAAGTTTTTATCTCTCCAGACAAGAGACCGCTTAGCTCACAAAACTCTCCTGAACTTCTAAATTAAAAACTCACAAATTCTAAATGAAAAATTGATCACCTACACCCCCTTTTATACATAAGTTTGGCTAATATGGCCAAAACCACCATAATAAATAAAATAACAAATTACAACCAAATACCCTTCATTTACAAAAAAATAATAACAACCCTTTAGAACCCATTTTTAATTTGTTTATAATGCCCTTGTCATTTCTCCATTTATGGGCTATATTGTTTTGGGTATTTGTTTTTATTCGTTTATTTAATAACCATTAAAGGTTATAAATTTGGGCTTATTCATTTATTAAAGGGTTTAATCTTTGTTTTTTTTTTAATTTTTATGAGATTTTGTTTTAATCCCACCAAATCCACTAATCCCACAAAATACGATCACACCAAATCCTCTTGGGATCCCACAAAATCTGATCCCACCAAATGGATTTTTGTGAGATAAAATAAGCCTCCACACTTTATTTTCAAAAATAAAGTATGGTACGTGAATTTTGTCAAAAAATTTCCACATCACCTAGAATTCCACGTCACCATCTAGTTAATTGCCATGTCACATGCTGACATCATCATTTGACTAAAACTTTGACTGGCTCTATTTTGCTCATACGGACTTCGTTTTACGCAAAACAAGTTGTGTCAGGTTTGTCTTCGCGAGCTCTATGCATTGATGCTGGTTCTGGGAGATTTTGAGCCGATTAAATTTTGAAGTCTTCAAGATCCACTTGGATCAGACATAACCAACTATCTAGTCACAAGTAGAGTTCCACCTCACTTCTCCCCAAAAGAGAGAAGGGAACTCATTGAAAAATATTTTCCTTTCTCCTGGATTGCTGGATGTTTATTTTATACTAGACCAAACCATGTCATGAGGAGATGTGTGAGAGAAGATGAGACATATGACATTTTGCATGCATGCCACAACAAACCATGTGGAGGACATTTTGCAGCCAAGAGGACAACAATTAAGATTTTGAACACAGGCTATTACTCCCTTTGACAAGTGGGGATTGGATTTTGTAGGACCCATTGAACCTCCATCAAATGGTAAGTCTTATATCTTGGTATGCACTAATTATGTAACAAAGTGGGTAGAAGTTAAGGCCATGAAGCATGCAAGAGATAACAAGGTTGTAGAATTTCTTTATGAGGATATTTTCATAAGATATGGAGTTCCAAGAGAGATAGTGACTGATCAAGGGGATCAATTCACATAAACCTTTGTTGCAACACTAATTAATGGGTACAACATAAGGCACAAAAAGTATACTCCTTATCACCCCCAGGTTAATGGCCAAGTTGAGGTGACCAATAGAGAAATTGAAGCTATTCTAACCAAGATAGTAGCTATCCACAGAAAGAATTGGGAAAATAGATTACCAAAAGATGCTTGGGCCTACAACTACAAGCTTCACTCCATTTGAGTTGCTATATGGAAAGACAATCATGATTCCCATTGAATTTGAACATAAGACTCTTAGGACTACAGTAGATTTGGGGATGAATATTTCTGAGGCACAAAAAGAAAGAATCATGTAGCTAAATGCTTTGGATGAGATGAGAAGAGTAGCCCTGCATCACACAGAGGTAGTGCAAAATCAAAGAATCAAGTGGCATGAAAAATTCATCAAGGACAAGAAATTCCAACCAAGAGATTGGGCCCTGCTCTATGATTCAAGATATCAAGAAAATGCAGGAAAATTGTAGACAAGGTGGCTAGGACCATATGAGGTTGCTGAAGTATTCCCTAATGGTGATGTACAACTCTTTACTATTGACCAAGTCAGATTTAAGTTGCTTTTCAATGGTCATCGCCTCAAATTGTATCACAAGACAACTTCCAAGGAGGAGTTCCTACAACAATTCACTCAGCATGCAACATCTAAGCTTCCTACAACTGAAGGAAGTGGACCTAGCATCCCTCCTTCTGGCTAATTAAGGTAAGTACTTGTCATAATAAAGAATTCCACTCCTATGGGAGTCCATTTCTTCACCCATCCACCCATCTGTTTCCACCCTTCTCTCTCTTCCATCACTTCACTTCATTCCACTCCACCTCATTCCACCTCATCTTCATTAATTGCTCAACTTATTTCCTAAAAAGGAAAGCAGTAATTTCTCCATGATCCTTGCAAAAAATCCTCCACACATTCAGGTATGTGTGCATTAATTGCTATATCTTAATTATCTTTAAGTGCATTCATTTAATTGTTGTACGTTAGTATGGACGTTCACCATAGCATGCCAATATTCCCTACCCTACAAATCATCATTCCGCATGTGTGGACGCATGCCCAAACTTAGGTTGGGGGGATGGAAAAATATGTGAATATTTCTCTCATGTGTCAGTCCATGCTGGTCTATGTCAGCAAAAATTTAAATTGAGCCGATTTCAAATCTGAGTGAGAGGACGATTCACATGTGTGAGTGACACCAACTCTTTCCGCCATTTCTCTCCATTATAGTTTTCCTTTATTACTCTTTCCTTGCCATTATTGACCCTGCCATATCTCAAGTTGTGTTGCAAACAAAAGGTAAGTTAGAAAAGGAAAATACAGTCGACATTGGCATTGGAAAGTTAGCAAGTGTTGCAGGAAGGTGAATTTGATTTTTAGATGGAAGTGCAGGAAGGAAATTGTAAAGTGTTTGTTTGATTGTAGACAATGGGAGGTGGGTTAATTCGAAATGAACCCATGGTGCATGATGTAGTACTGTAGGATGCACCCTGCCTGGTCGAATTCAAAAACTGCGGGTGGATTGACTACTTCCTGAAGCTGAATGATTTCGATGAAGACATTGCACTAGAGTTCACCCAAACATTGTCTTAAGGGAAGGCCACAATAAAAGGGTTGGAGGTCATAGAAATGGAAGAAAGAATTGTAGAAGTTATAGGGTTACCTGTTGATGGTGAAAATTACCCTGCTTCTAGAGATGATAGATCGGCTAAGGCCAAATTTATAGAGCCGAATGAACCTCCATTGAGCATCGATAAACAAGGTGTGAAGAGAATGCCTCTGCCCAAGCCATGGAAGTAGATAGTTGTTTATGTCATAAAATACATCACCTATGAAGGTTGCCAGTCAATTTGCATTCTGTGCACTTCAAGCTTTTGAATCATACGAGGCACAAAAGGAGGATGAATGTGTTGAATGTATTATACAACCTTCTCTCAATCATGGCAGACAAGACCCAAAAATGTAGAGACAATTTTGTTTCCCATCATTGTTTAATTAAATTGCTAGTTGAGAAGTCTCTGCATGATGTATCTAGAATGACATGGGAAGAATTCATAAAAATTGATCAAATTAGACCTGAGCACTTGCAACCTAGAGTTTTACCTCAACCCCGTAGGTCTAGTAGGAGATTGAGCATGAATGAAGCCACTCTTGGTGATTCAACCTCTAGTGCAGGCTTGAGCGTAAAGCCTCCTGTAGCAGAAGAAACCATAGAAATTAATTGTTCTGGGACATAGCACTTAGACAAAGAAAGTTCTTCCCCTGACTGTATTGATGATGTTCCACATGGAATTCTAATGAAAAATAGGGCACATAAGAGGGAAGTAGAAATGAGAAAAGGAAAGGCTAAAGGAAGCCAACAAAAAAAGAGGTGCCAAGTTCTAAGAAGAGAAAGGCTAACATTGTTCATCCTACAACCAAAGAAAAACATGAGAGCCCTCCTAGGAAATGAAGACCAGCCGAGCCAGCCTTTGGTATGCCTCCATGGGAAAGCTGTAAGTCTAGAAAATTATCACAAGGGTACATAGAAACTCCAATGGAGTAGGAGAATATCGAGGAAGAGGATATATTTAAGGCAACAACAAACATAACATTAGCTAATCTTGCCAATATTGCAGAACAAGTCAAAAATCAGGAGTATGAGGAAAATCAGGACTTCCTACAGCAAGAGGTCCTGCAGCAAGAGATCCTACAACAAAATCTAGAATAGAAGCAGGAGTCCCTGCAACAACAACCCGAATTGGGAGAACAATCAATACCCCTACAGCCAGAATTGACGGGACAACCTAAATCCTTGCAGTTAGCATTAGTGCCAGAGAAGATGATAGGAATACATAACCCCCCTTAATTTTTCAATGCACAAGGTTTCCATGCATTTATGGAAAGAGATGCAAAGAAGAGAAGAGGAATGGAAGGAGGAAAAACACAGATTGAAGAAGGAAATTCAAAAGAGAGATGAGGAAATTGAAGATAAAGATGTGGAAATTGTCACCTTGAAGAAGAAGGTGGATGATATGGAAGCCTTGGTACCACATATTTTGGAATATGGGACCCCTCCAAGGGTCTATGCTCTACATTTGAAGGAGAAATATCTCTCTTTTAGATTGGCAAGAATTGTCTTAGGTTTGAACCCTTCTATTGAGACCCCTATTGAATTTTTCAATGCTTATCAAATTGCTTCCCCTGAATGAAGAATTTGTTGTGTGAGTTTTATTTGCATAATTATGTTGTAACTCAAGACCATGATTGGAATTTGTTGTTGTATGTTGGGGATGTCCAATTAAGGGAATTTATGTCTTGGGTACAAAATGAGATTAGTTGGGGACAACAATATGGAGCTTATAAGTAATTGGAGTCTAACATCCCTCTGCCCATTAGGGATGAATCAAGGAATCTAGGGGATATTTTTAGGGAATGGCACAAAATGTTTTTCAGACCTAGCTATGGTAATAGGATTATGCCTTGGATAGAAGCAGTTTATAGTGAATATGAGGCAAAGGAAAAAGCAAAAGAGGAAACCATGAAGAGATACCTTTCACAAAGATGGAACAACTTAACTGATGATCTCAACTAAGTTGAGCCTCATTCCATCCAGAACTATGCAGCAACTCTTAAAAGGATTAACAGATATATTCACATTGGAAGGACAAAGGGGAAATTTTGGCTTCCCCTGACTTTTCAACCACCCATCCTATTGTGGCCTATACCGAACTTCAAGTTCTACCAAAATGATATTGCTACAGAGAAATAGAGATGGATTAGATTGGACAAATTGGGAAGATTCTATTGGGATCTTGATTCACGTACAACACACTCTGATGTGGGACAATTGTCAGTTGCAAATTTCAGAGTATTGACCAAGTAAAAGAATAACCCTTCCCCTGCTGGAGGACCAACAAGATCTTAGGTTGGGGGGAGTGATGAGTCTAGTTTATGGTCTCATTTTTGGGTAGAATTTGTGATCTAGTTGTTGAAGTTATCAAGGAATTTGACGTTAAGGGTTGATACTTTTATGATATTTTCCTCAAACTATAGACATTGGGCATAATCTTATTTCTGCTTGAACCTTTAATGATAATGGCATGTTAAATGGAATGTCTATATTAATTTTTCATGTGGTTAATGAATGTTCCTTAAAGTGGTTACAGATATGCAATTATTGTGCATACTAACATTGCCATACAAATTTAATTTGAGGATGCTAAATTGAGGAAGACATCGCTAGTTGGGCATGCACCATAACGTCCAGCAAGGGAATCGTTCAAAGGTCAAAGGAGGTCGATGATAGGATATTCCTCATGCAAATCAAATGTAACCACCTTGTAGTGGTGATTATTGATGTTGAGCAAATGTGTGTGTTACTGCAACACTAAATCTACAGTTGGACATGCATGTCTGACCGGATTCCATGCATGCATAACCGTCGCCCCACTTTCTCTATTTTCCCTAAATGGCGTCCTCCCAGCTAGTGGAGCTGACTGCTTCATTTAGTTGGTAGTATAAATAAAGATCTGATGCTCCTTTTTAGGAGGTTGCACGATTTGATACTGCACTTGCATTCTTGAGTTTTCAGTAATACAAATCTATTACTCGTTTGTACTCATGATTTACAATGAATAAAATAAAGTTTTGAGTTCGAGCATTTGATTTCTCATTAGTTTTAGAGTATACTTATCCAAGGGGTCCCACTTGGTGAGTAACATGTCCTTTAGTTTAGTATTTCTTTTTGTTTAGTAATTAGTTAAGAATCTGACACTGACTGTTCCTGCAACCACTAGAATTCCATTATGTGACTATTCCTACAACCAAAGCAGACAAAGTAGTGCCCTATTTGTTACTCATATTTTCATTTATATCATGCATTTCAACTTGGCGTAATTGTTGATTGATGGTTAGCATTCATGTTATTCATTTTTAAGTGATTTACTTTCAACATTGTGTCTTTCTTAGCTGTAGAATGAAAATGGCTACTTTGGGTTCCTAGTGCACATACTGTGCTGACCCATTTCAAGTTCATGTCCCTGAGTTGACAAGTTAAAAGCACCTTCATGATGATTGAAATGGATATTTAGGTTAGATTTCCAATCTTTGAATCGTGACTGTAAAGGCCTAGTTGTGGAAGCATTGTAGGAGGCAAACAATAACATTATCTTATTAATAGGTAACTTTCTCTCTATGGTAAGATAATTCTTAGGTACCTATAACACATGACCATTAGAATTTGATATAACATATGACTTCATTATAGGTTCCAATGACTAAGTTGTGACTTTGTACATCTCTTCACCACATGTATTGAAGAAATATTGTATTGTATGAAAGTGCAAGAATAAAAATAAGAGATTACTAATTTAGACCCCCTTTGAGACTAAAAAATCTCCTCAAACCATCTTACAACCTCCATTATTGAAGATGCTAGGAAAGGTGTCTCAATGTTGTAGCCTAATCTTTCAATAAACTTTCTAGGTTATAGAGTGCTTTTTCACCCCAAAAATCATCAATTCTTTTAATTGAAAAAATTTGATTATGATGATGTAGATCTCTATAATACCTTTAATTTTAAAAAGGGTCTTAATAGATTTCTCAAAAAAAATTCCTTTAGAAGTTATGCCTCCCATATAAAAAATGTATGAGCATGTATGACACATAGGAGAGCTATAGGGAGTTATGTATGTTGACCAAGAACATTCACCAACTTATGAAATTTCATTATAGTTGTCATAAAGCATATTTAGAAGGTTTAAATAATAAAAAATATAGTTCCCAAGTTGAGAGGATAGCTAGTACATGTTACAACGAATTTGTATAGGAATTCTCTTAGGATTTGGAAATAAATTTTGGGTGGTATTAGCTCATGCTTTTCCAATTACCCTTTGTTAGTTTCTCTATTTATTAGGTTCCTGGGATGTAATTTGAATAGTTTATTTTGTTGTTATTATTATGTTACTAATATTACTCCAAATTTAAGTGTTGGTGTTATCTCCCATGAAGGCTCCTTGCTTGGAGTGTATTATAAGTGATACTACCATTGATTAATAAATTGGTTCAAATTTTTGATGCTAGGATTTTTTGAAAGTGTTTTACCATAATACATCATTTTTCTTTATGGAGAATGACTTTATTTTGTTATTTCTTTCATAGGGTGACATCACAATACTATGTCTCACTTTTGAGACAATGAAATTTTCAAGGGAGGATGGACATTTTTAAAACACAACTTGGTATAAAATAAAATCACTATAGGGGAGGATGGAGATTTTTAAATCACTCCTTGGTGAATATCTTCTTTATGGTGAACTATTTTATATCACAATTTTTGTCCATGCCTCCTCTTAGATTAGTGTAGGAAGTATTTGCATATTTTATCTTCCTTTCATTTAGTGTTATAGTTTAAACAAATTGGGTCTTAAGTGGTAGGAACATAGTTTTTTGTACTAATATGTTTTGAATGGGAGTGTGGACATAGAATATATTTATATTAGGAAGATTGAAAAAACATCTAGAATGAAGATAAAAAAATAGTGACATTGAATTTGAGTTATGAAAGCTCATGATGGAGGATTTTCTCATAGATTGATATTTATAGGTTACAATATCCAATTCTAAACCAACTATGATGTCACTGGATGATTAGGTGGTGTTGGATAGAAAGGTTAGAAGCTATATCAAGATTTTATTGACCTAGATTCTATTTTATTGAATATCTATGAATAATCCACCACAAAAACCCTCTAGGAAAAGATTGGGTAACTATACTAGGTTAAATCCTTGGTTAATAAGCTTTTCTTTGGAAGGAGTCATACACTTTGAGAATGGGTGTTGGTGATTGTTGCTAAGAACCTAAAAATATTTAACATGATTATAAATTAGTTAGAATATATGGGTGTGAAGATGAAAGAGGAAGATTGATGAATTCTTTTTTGTGCTCTTTTCCAAACTCATGAATAACATGGTAATGCTATTGGAAGCACTAAATCAAAACTAGTGATTGATGATATTTTAGTTACTCTTCGCTTCAAATAAATGACAAAAAATTATATGGAATCCACCAAGGATTCCTTGGATGTTCATGATTGGTCTAAAAAAAGGGTAAAGAGAGACAAGAAGAAGGAAAAGGGAAAATGTAAATCTCCTAAAAATTACAAACCAAAATGTTGGAACTATGACAATATGGGCCACATTAGAATAGAATTCAAGGAAGAGAAAATAAAGAAAAAAAAATTAATCTAATGATAATGTTGATAAATTTTATCACTAGGATGTAGAAGAATCCTTTGTTAAATCCTTGACAATACATGCATATGAGGGTGTATGGATGATAAACTTTAGAGCTTCTTTCCACACAACTCCTTATGAAGAGCAATTTTCATATTACAAGAAATATTATGGTATGGAGATATACCTTAGTGACAATTGATTTATTAGCATAGTTGGCCATGTAAAATTCAAGATTTATTTCCCTAATGGGATGATCAAATATATTAGTCAAGTCTTACACATCCCTAGTTTGCTCATAAACCTATTATTTGAAAATAAATGAATGATATAGATGTGTAGGTATTCTTTGTCAATGGAGGTTGTAAGATGGTTCAAGAAGATATAGTGCTTGTTAAGGGGGTTTGATCTGGTACTCTCCTTTATCTTAATGCATGCTCTTACATATATTGCAATGAATCTTTAATAAATTTAGTGGAGATATGTAGAGTCTAAAAATAATTCCTTGGAATCTACAATAATGAGATTGAAATTGTGTCTAGATTTTATGGCTATAAATTTTAGATACCTAAGAATGCTCTAGATACCTAAGAATGCTCTTACCCAATAGAGAAAATTACTCATTGAGAATACAATGTTATAACACCAACATATGGGTCATAATGGTGAGAAAGGTTTATAGACCCAACCAAATAAAATTCTTGTAAAAAGGTTTATTGTTTGTTCTTGTGAGCTTTATTTTTACAAACATTACATTTATTCAACGTATAACCATGCCAAGTTTTATTCTAGTTCCTATATATATTTTACATTATTGGATCTTATTCATTCTGACATCTTTGTTCTTGTTGATATTCTTTCCTTGTCAAAATATTTGTATTGTCTATTATTAAAGAATATTTTAGGAGGACATGGGTATATCTTCTAAAAAATAAAGCCAAGGTCTTTAGTTAATTTAGAGAGTTGAAATATCTCTTGGAAAACCACACTAGTAAAAATATTAAGGTTTTAAGAACTAATAATTGTATCGAGTATTATTCTATATATTTTGAATGCTTCTATAAGGAGAACAACATTGAAAGATATGATAAATACAAAAAAGCATTAGAATAATAGATTTATATAATACATGAATATGGTGTTGATGGAGAGGGCCAAGAGTATTCTTAGTGGGCCTATATTGAAATAGAAATTCTAAAGAGAAGTTGCTACTACATGTTACTTGATCAATTCGTCCCTATATCAACACTTGTGGAGAAAACCTCAATGGAGGCTTGGACTAATGAAAATACCTCACTTTAACATCTTCATGTATTTGTTTGTGAGGCTAGGGAGATTTAGTCAAATTTGGATAGTAAGGTTATTAAATGTATCTTCATTAAGTAGGGCATCAATATAAAAGGGTACAAGATTTGGGATCATATAGACAAAAAGGTTCTTAATAGTCAAAATATATTTTTTAGGAAGGTCAAACCTTTTACTACAATTGAGAAACCAAAGGAGTATGGGATGTGAATTATGCAAATACAACCAAAGATTGAGAAGTTTGTAATAAACACTCAACTAGATGTTTAGGTCTGAGTAGATGAGGAGGAAAGTAAAAAGAGCTCAAAGAGTATAAAAAATAAGTGGAAATTCCACCTAATATTTTGAGGGTCCATGTGGTAGAAGAGAAAACCATAAGATATACTCCACCTTATTTTAAATGTATACTTTCTTTTTTAACTAACACTAGTCAACCTAAAACAATTAAAGAGGTTATGAAAATGGGTGATTTCTTGTCCTATAAATTTGTGATGATGAGGATGTGGATGCACAAAGAATAATAATACATGGGAATTGGTTTAGATTATTCAAGGATGAAAAATTGTTGGCTAAAAATAGACATTTAAAAATAATTTGGGCTTTGTTGGTAACATTGAGAAGTATAAAGTGCAATTGGTTGTCAAAGAATATTCTTAGTTTGAGGAAGTAGAATTCGAGGGATATTCTCTCCTATTACAAAATTGACATATATAAAAATGTTATTAGCTTGTGTTTTTATTTTTTATCTTGAGGTTGAGTAGATCATTCTTCAATTTCACTCTTGAATATCATGTCTATATCATCTTATTGGTTTATCCATCTTGAAATAGATTGACAAGTAGTTGGATGGATCTCAAAGTTTGTTGTCGAGGATTAGGTAATTTGATCATGTATAATAGGTCATGAAAGATTAAGATGAATTAATTTAATATCATTGATATGGGGCCTATTTTGAAGTGGAAATCTCTCTAGATGAGAATTTATATGAAGTTGTAGGATTATGAAAAATCTTATGAGATAGGTAAGAGAAAATATAGAAAGATATGTAGAAATAACTAGTGAACATATTATTTATCCATAATTTTGTACATTTCATACCCTTGATTAAGGTGTATGACTACTATCTACCTATTGTATACATATCCATAGTGAAATTGATTTATACCAATATATGTTATATATGTGTATATACGTTACATATATTCATGTTGCGAGGGCCAAGAGCCATGGGAAGTTAACCAATATAACTATTTCCTTGTATGACTTGTCATATCTCGATATTTGTGGAGTGTAATATTTTTTTGGTAGGTACTTGATGAGTTAATGCATGGCTTGGGGTAAAATGAGCCTTAGGAGTGCAACTTGAACTAGCTTGCTAGCTAGACTATTCAAATTCCATATTGTGATGCTTAGAATGATGTGGTAGTAATTTGTATGAGTTTGACCTTACAGTTTGTCCTAGAGGTGTAGTAGACCTTGATGAAGCCATGATAGAAACCACATAGTGTTTGGATTAAGTATGGTTATTGTAAGTGTTTAATCTTATATAGAATGCTCTACACCACTGTTGAGGTATGTGTGACACTTGCTAGAGAAGGTTGGTAGGTCTTTGTGTTCTACAAGCATCTAAGAGGTGATTTTGTATATTTTATACCACTTAAGTGTTATAACATGTATGAAAAGACATGAAAATGGTCTTCGTATTATTATATTTACCACTATTGGCGAATCTTTTCAGATCAGTTAAGGACCTATAGATTGATTTTGCCTAGTTAGGACCAATACCCTAGGGAGAAAGTAAAGCGAATAGTCTAAATTAACTTTTTAAATCCCTATTTTTGTATTTATAATTATTCATTTATGTGCATGAGGCATAAACAAGATAATAGGGGAACATTTCTTCCAAATAAACCTATATTAATATTGGTCTAGGTATAATTGAACAAGAAAATAGTTCTAGAAGGTTGAAAAGGAAACACATTGCTAAAACTATATAGGATCACATGATTACATATTAAAATAAAATAATAGATCTATTAGAAAATATAAAATATACTTAGCTCCAACTATAAATAAAAGGGACACTAGAACACGAGGTCAAACTAGAAAAAGGTAATTTTGACAACTCAATTAAAACATATTCTTCATCATGGGAGAACAAGAAAGGACAACCTATGATAAATATATAAGTGAAGATACACCATGGAATATAAATTAGGAAGAAGTCAATGAATTACATACACTATTTCTTTTGGTACTTATCAACAAAGAAGGGGAAGATTCTAGTGTACACCAAATAGATAACAAGTTATTTTCTCATCCTTTGTCATCACTTATTGGACTATGTGGGAAAAAGCCATATTGGTCCAACAAGGAGAGGGGAAGGAAGATAATTAAGCTCTTGAAAAGAATGATTCAATCACCTTCAAGTTTATAATAAAATTAAAAAAGGTGCCAATAAAAACATTTTGCATTTTTCTCTCCTAAATTTTCATTGACTTAGAAGTTAGGACCTAGAAATGTTCTTATTCAAGTTTGATATTCTCTACCATATTTATCATTATCAAAGTGATGTAAATAAATTAAATTTGTTCCCAACAACTCTCAAAGACTTAAATTTACATTATTTGGGGTCTTGTAAGGAACTTTATCATACTTAGGATGAGATGGTGGAGTAAAATTTAAGAAAAGATCAAGAGTAATATTATAAAGAAAGAGGTATAAGATAATATTTTTTGTATGATATAAAAAGATGAAGAATCTATAGAAGATTATTTGAAGAGGTTTATATTTAGTTTATAATACACTCACCAAAAATATTAGACTTGTGGTGTATTTTTTACACAAAGGTTGTCATTGCACCAAAAGATTGACCTATTAATGCTCAATACTACCACTAGAGTTAATGAATCCACGAGAGGAGGTTAAGACTTGTCACGAACCCAAGTGTTGAACTACACAACACAAGAAGACCAAGGGCACACACCTTGCAACAATACCCCCAATGCAAGCAA
Organism: Sequoia sempervirens; assembly: GCA_007258455.2. Classification (NCBI taxonomy): domain Eukaryota; kingdom Viridiplantae; phylum Streptophyta; class Pinopsida; order Cupressales; family Cupressaceae; genus Sequoia; species Sequoia sempervirens. Next base: position 246,174,437 of record VDFB02000013.1, on the reverse strand, counting down.
GGTGTTCAAACCCTTGACCTAGGCTTTGATACCAATTGTTGCATAGATGGTCATTGTTGTACTAAAAGATCGACTTTTTAATGCTTGATACAACCGTGAGAGTTCATGAATCCATGGGAGGTGGTTAAGCCATGTCATGAATTCAAGTGTTGTTTTTCACAACACAAGGATACCAAGGGCACACACCTTACAACACTATTAATATGATATTTCTTAGATGTATAAAGATGATTTTATGGATCCCCTCAATCTAACAAGTGGAGGCAGTGCGTTTAAAATTACATTTTATGAATTTTTTTTATTTTTGGTAAAACACTCCCATTCCATTTTGTCTCTTAAATAATGTGTTCAAATGATGGAGTCACAAGAAGAGAGATTGGTAGTTTTCTAGATGATCTTAAGATTGATCTTCTTGAATTCATGGTCACTTAGTTGGACACCTAGCATGCTCATAAAAAAATTAGGAGGCTAATAATTCCTTGGAAATATTTCATTTAGCATGTTAGAAATGTAACTCCAGTTATGAAATTCCACCTAATCAAATTAAAATCTCTAGACTTGATGAGCCAAACCACCTCATTGAATAAATTACAATAATAAGTGGAGGATAATGGATATGAAGTTTACATGGTTCAATGATAACCATGACAAACAAGGTATATCTTATTATTTTTATTTCAATTGATATTATTAAATTAGACCTCCTAACTATTACTATCCTTAGCTGAAAATTAGTATGGGGTGACAAAGACCACCTCCACAACCATATGGATAACCATGACAAAGCCAATGCTAACATTCTCAATTTTAGTAGTGACCCTCCATTTACTCAAAAAAATAAATCCATATATCATCCTCAAGGCCATCTATGACTACCTACCATATAGCCATCTACATTTTCATTATCAAAATTAGAACTTAGATACTAGTTTTTATTTGTGATAGGTCAAATTAGGTGGTTAGAAAGCAAGCAACAAGCCAAAAGGAGTGCAAATAAACAACTTAAACAACCTACACTTCAAGATTAGCCTAAGTTAGAAACAAAACAAGACAAAGCCACAAAATGGAACTTTATACCTTGCGTTGAGTCGATCCTTTGGTTGGCCCTTCGATCTTTGACGTGTATGCTCCTTGGATGGCAAGATGCAAGCTAGATGAGGATGTGAAGATGGATGCAAGTGGATGAAAATGTGAAAATGGCTAAGTAGAGGTTGAGAAACAAAACTGCAAGAGTTTGGCTAGCACAAATGATCTCCCCAAAATGAGAGAAAAGAGGGGGGATTTATAGGATTTTTGGGAAATCCTAGGGGAAATGGACGGTCAAGATTGATCCACCAAATATCAAGATGTAGGGCTAAGGTGAGTTGAGAACTCACAAGCCCTCACATCTTGACATGTGGCATGTGAGATAGCCCTAAAAGGTGAAGTGGACATGAGGTGGAAGGAGAAGGACATGACATGGAGAGGGGTACAAAGTACCTTGGGATTGGACAAGATCTCCTCATAAAGGAGGTACTTGTCCCCATGTGGGTGAGAGGACAAGTGGGGAATTAAAAATTCCTCAAATATCCTTATGGGGAGATGGGAAAGAATTTTAAATTCCAAAGGGTGCATTGGGGGATTAAAAGGTGAATTAAAAATTCACATGGGGAAGAGAGGAGCCTAGGATAAATAAAAAGGAATTAAAAATTCCTTGGGGGATGGGGAGAGTTGACTAAAGGGGGTGATTAGGATTGTGCAAGTACTTGATTAGATTAATTAATGAGGATTAGAAGAGGGTTAGATCTCACATGTGACTTGATGTGACAAGTCAAAGATCACATGGGGAAGAGAAAAAGGAATTTAATATTCCTTGGAAGGATAAAAGGAATTAAAAATTCCTTGAGAGGTTGATTAGGCTAGTTAGTGAAGGATTAGAGGATGGTTAGGTGGCTAAGAGATATTAGAGGCCAACTTGCAAAAGTTGGAGGATGTGACACATCCTAATCAAGGATTAGGCATGTGCACACCTTAATGATGGGATTAGAAGAAGGATTAAGATTAGATAAAAATGATGGAGGATGTGACATGAGGAGGAATTAAATAAATGTGATATTTATTTAATTCAATTGATGGAAGGAGGATTAAAGAGATAAGGTATTATTGATTAAATACCTTAGGGATTTGGCAGAATTAAAGATATTAATTAAATAATAGGAGTATTACTTAATTAACGAAAATAAGATGAAAGAGGATGAATTTGGATAAATTAAGTGTCCAAATTTAGACATCTACATTTTGCCCCTCTTTGAGATGGTGTTACAAAGTAGCATCATTTCAAAGAATATTAAAACATAGAACCTAGAAGAAGATGGTTAGATTGGAAAAGATGCCCCAGTCATTCAAATGAGTGACTAGGAAGGGAAAAAGAAGATGAAAATTAGGGATGAAGGATGCCCCCTCGAGAGGACATGCGGGTTCAAGAGAACACGAGTGGGCTCTCGAAATGGATGAGATGATGCAAGGGGGGTTGAAGAAGATGATGCAATGTGATGGAAGTTGGGAGGGGAGGTGATGAAGGATGAAATGCAATCTAAATGCAATTTGCCATCGTTGGAGCACTGATTTTTGCTATAGCATAAGACACAAGATGCCAGGGTATGAAGAACCAAGGCGCGATTAGTGTCTAATGCAGAAAAACAAACATAACAAGCAAGAAGGCTATCCCAACACCCCAAAGTCATGGTGACCTTGGTCGGGCCAGGTATTGGGATAACCACAAACACACAAGGATGCCCCAGCGTAACACAAGACCTCAGGAATCTTGGTGGGTACTACGTGGGACAACCGAGAAGACAGAAAAGATCAAGATACACCCCTATGTTGACGAGTCAAAGCACACCATGATATGATGGATCAAGGCGACAATGACAAGTGATGATAGGGAGCTCAAATGATAAAAAAAATCCAAAAGCATCAAAAGATCGCAATCAATTTCAAACGTCCTTTGCCATAGGATCAATCAAGGGGATGGATGGGATTGATGAGGTCTGTTAGGAAGGATGCATCCTGTTGAGACCGATGATGGATACTAAATTAAAAGATTGATATGACGCAGGATATTTAGAACCGATTGGATTTGATGATACCAGTGAATCTCATTTGTTAAGATCCAGCTAGATAAGGGGCATAGCTTGATGACATGACACAAGAGACATGACACAAGACAGGAGACCTCGATGGATGATAAATACAGGACCGACAAATAGGTACAAGATATGAAGATTGATGACGGATGATAGAGGGACAAAGCAGAAAGACTGATGATGGAACCCCAGGGGCGGATCAAATGATCGACCTTGCCTACGTGAAAGCACAGGGGCAACGTAGTTCGACAGAAGGCCAAAGACAAGTGATGGATGAAAGAGGATGAGATAACCCTAGATAAGGGGACAAAATGATTGGACTGACACGATGGGACAAGATAGACCCATTGGATTGGATTGGAGGATAGTGACTATACAAGCTCAGGGATGGGATAGCTATCCAAATCATCAAAAGAGGAATTGGGAGGATGATGAGAAAGGAGAGGAGATGGAAAAGATGTGCAAAAGAAGTAGACATTGGATGGCATGGGGAAAAGCCTATAATGACAAGGGATTATGAGATGGGATGAGGGGAGAGGATGGGGGAGGAAAAGGATTGTCGGGATGGACGATGAGGAAGAGGTGGCCAGATGGATGGATGACTAATTTGTGGAACAAGAAGGTGAAGGGTAGGAACAGGTGGAAGATTACTCAGAATGAGTAAACGATTGATTAAGATTATGGAATGAGAGTTTGAAATGATAGGATGTTTGATGAAGGTTTGAGATGATAGGAGGTTAGAAATAGATGAATGGTGACACAGAATGGGTGAATGGATTTATTAGCATGGATGAATAGGACAAAGTTGAAGAAGATGGAGGGAGGGATCTGAAGACTTTGTTTGATATCCAAAGATCTTGACTGTAGATGGACGAAAGCTTAGATTAGGGGTTGGTTAAGCTTAGATTGGGATAAGATTAAAGCTCAGATGAGGATTGGATTGAAGACTAGAATGATTGAAGGATGTGATTGGACATGATTCTACACCGAGTTCCAGGGTTGAAAGGGCGTAAAGTGTTGACAATCAAATTTTTCCAAATTTGGCAATTTTTAAAAATTGTCAAATTTTGCCATTTTAGGAAACTTCATAGTCGTATGTTTGAGAGTCCCAATTTTTTCCAAGAAATACCCATTGGTGAGATAGGATGAATTGCCAACTAA